>LOEQ01004357.1:156364-166850 GCA_001685075.1 Bramus lutescens | reverse complement strand
TTCAAAATAAATCTTACCTGTAGGTGTAATAACCGTTGCCTGCCAGAAGATGGCGGGATTCACCTGAATCCAGGTAGGTGACGGGCGAATGAGAACGAAAAAAAAAATCTGAAAGATAGGCTCAAATCGAGAAGTTAAACACACAGACCGTGTGCTGTGTGGATTATTTAACAATCATATGAAAATCTACCGCTACTATGGCTGTAGAGCAGGGCTGTAGGCTCAGCGCAAGGGAGGGCAGCACACAGCATAGCACCAGCCTTCAGCTTCCCTGGTGGGCTGTGCTAGCGAATCTGCTCTCCGGCTGGGTGGAAGCACTAAGCAAGGATGTGGGAGTGCAGCACAAAGCTCAGCACCAGCCTTCAGCTTGCCAGGCGGGTAGCGCTAGCGAATCTGCTCTCTGGGGGAAGCACTGAGCTATTTGGGGGGACCTGATGAACTGGCTCTTAGGTCCCCTCGGGTTCCCCTTGCTGCACTGAGCACGGTGGGGGCACGTGATTTGGTGCGGGTAACTAGAGCCTTAAAGGGCTCCAAAGCAGCCCCACGTTGGGTGCCAATTGATGGGCGTGGTCGACTGGTAAATAAGAATTAACCAGACCAGCTCAATATAACAGATTTAGTTTAATAATTGGAAAACAGTGAACTCACATGACCAGGGTCCAGCGTGCGCAAGGGAGAAGAAGAGAGTGTGCACACCTGGATCTCCAAGTTTATCTTCCCTGGCTCAGGAGGCCACACCCTAGCCAAATGTGATTGGCTGAGCTTCCTCATCACCCATGCTTCTGTCAAATAATCTGCTACTTGACTTTCCATTTTTGAAAAAATGAACTCATAATATAATTTCATGTTAGGTAATGTCTAATAAAAGACATTCCTGTTTTGTTATTTACTTCCAAATTCTCCTTTCATCACTTTTTTCAAGTGAACTTCCTTTCTGTATACAGAATTTCAGAGAATATTTGCCAGGTTTACCTGATTGTTACAGTAGTTAACCCTCTCTAAAATTTAAGATAACATTCATAATTTTACAGTGAATCATTATCACACATGCTGGAAGATTTAGTCATATTTGATTCCTTGAGGTAATATAATAGAATTATAAAATTGGAGGATATCGATGGAGTACAGCACAAAAGCAAGGCTCAAAATTTGAATGTATAAAGGTGCTAGCCTATAGCTAAAAGACAGATAAAAAGAAAACACTCAAAAATAATAGGAAAGAAACACTAAACTTAGAAAAGTAAAAGTAATAAGCATAAGGTAATCAGAGAAGCCAAGCAAGGAAAATGCTTGAACTAGTCAACTAGTTATGAGTACCAAGAACCTTAGGTGAAAGCAGCATTTTTAAACACTGTTTTTGGGAGTATTGAGATTAGATTTGAGTCCTAGTGTGGGTAAAGAGTTTATTAATTAAGTGTTAAGAGAATGCAGTGGTAGTGGTTTCCTGGATATTTGAAGAACTTCTTAAGAGAAAAATAAAAAAGTGAGATTTTAAAGTTAGCTAATAGACTATTTTTCTACAAAGTGAGGAAGCCAAATGTGTAGGAATTGACATTTCTTAGTGAGATAACTTCCAACTCTCTGAAATTACTTCTTTTTTGAGACTGCATGTTGCTATGTAGTCTTACAAAAATATTTGAGAAGTCCTCACTTGTCATTTATTCATGTGCACAGGTATGGAGAGAGAGAGAGAGAGAGAGAGAGAGAGAGAGAGCATTCATGAGTGTTGGTATTCATGTCCCACAGCACAGGTATGGAGGTTAGAGGATATTCTTTGGTATCGTTTCTCATTTTCTGCCTTTTTTGAGAGATGCTTTCTTTGGTTCCACAGATGCAAATGCACCAGTTGGCTTGTGAGCTCTGGTAATTGTCCTGTTTCTACCTCCCATCCCTCCATAGGAGTATAAGGATTACAGATGTGCTCTACCGCACCTGATATCACAGGACTTCTGGGGTTTGGGGTTTGAACGCATGTTCTCATAATTGATCATCAAGCAATCTACCCGCTGAGCCATCTTCCAGTCCCAGTTTTATACGTGTGTGTGTGTGTGTGTGTGTGTGTGTGAATTAATTCTTTGTTAATAAAAAATGAAGTATAGGGGAAGGAAAATTGATGTTGGAAATCTTAGAATTATCCACAGTTCCAAATTTCAATTACAGAGTTAAAAGCTTGGTAGAGAAGCAAACTTCATTTGAACTCTATGAACAAGATTAACACTTTTCTAATGATTTAATATTCGGTGTCACATCATTTTGTAAACAGGTTTAATGAGGAAAAATTGCCTCTGTCTTAGTTGTCTGTCATGGTACTTATAGGAAATTGGGGGTATGATCACTCTTCCCAGGATCAAAGATATGATTCAAGTATCACTTAAATTCTACTATCATAACCATACTGCAGAAGCATTGAGGAGATCTCTAGGATTTTGGAGCAAGGCTCAGCAATCATCTACAGACAACTACTTTTCCATTGGGAAGCACCTTTGCCTGCTGTTTTATGTATCCTATGGCCATGTTCTTGGACTGGCACCACTCACAATGGGCTTGGTCCTGAGACATCACTAATTAAGAAAATGTAGGCTTTTCCAGAAGCTAATCTGGTGGTGGCACTTCCTCAATTGAGGGTCCCATCTTCCAAATGCCTCTATTTTATGTCAAATTGGCATAAAACTGGCCAGGAACTTAAACTTTTTGCTTAGACATAAATATACAGTAATCATTTTATATTTATTATTTATTTAATCACATAGTGATATAAGTATTACTACTTTATTGATGTGACTAAAGGCAATGTTTCTTTTTTAGGTCATTACTTAGATATTAACAACCCTGAAGGGCACTAGGGTTACCCTCTTATAAAAATTGAAGACCAGAACCGCAGAATTTTACTTACTAATGGGAAATTGGACTCGAGTCATGTATCTGGCTTTGGGAGGAGTCTTTACACCGTGCATCACCTACAAGTTTAACAGATGACTGCATGTTGCTCCCCAGAGTTCAGTCCATTATAATCCTTTTAACTAGCAGGGTCCTTACTGATAAGAAAAAAAAAGAGTACCTTTACCCGACCTCTAACTTGTAAATCAGATGGGTTTGTCAATTACTTAAAGAAAATAAAGTTCCTTGGGAAAAAACTACTACTTTAAGAGACAAAATCAGCCTAAAATGATAATTTGTACCATTGACCATTTTCCATGGACTGTATATTACTTTACTCTATGACAATATCCATCAAGCATTTAGGGGCTTAAGGAAACACAAAATGAGAGCCTGGTGATACCATGCCTTCAAAATGTATCAGTACCACATTGATTGTTGAAAAGAAATTGGCTTGTGGTGAATACACAAATTGATTGTAACAATCAAATATTTTCAATTCCTTCCTCTGCTCCTAATATAATCACCATCATTTCTTACACTTATTGATAAGAAAGCAAAGACAGAGAAAATAAACATGATAATGTTGACAGGAGCAAAGGAGTAGAGAGAGCCCCGGAGGCCTCAGTCCTACAGAAAAACAAGAAAGGAATGCTAAGAGCAGAAGAAACCATCCTCTGCAGGGATGGGGGAAACAGTCCTCTCCAGGGAAAAGCTAAGCCACCTGGTTATCTAATACCAAATGGTTGGCCTAAAAGACACATATCCAAGTGATGTTTACAGAATGAGCATGTTGTACTTAATTAAGCATTTAGGAATATATATGTACGTACATATATGTATGTAAGACAAATTAATGAAGAAGGTGACAAGGGCATTGAGGAAAGCAAAGACAGTATATGGGAGGAGTTCAGGGAAGAAAAGAACTGGGGAAATTACATAATTTTATTATAATCTCGAAAACTAGAGGAAATAATTTTCTAAAAATGACTACATTAGCAAACACATACACTTTCTAATTCATGTCTGCTTCTGTTTTAAATAAATAACTATATCAGCTGAGTACTTTACAAATACAATTTGAATTTACTTCTCATTCTTTTTCTGGCATTTTTCTTTTCATGTAGAGCCCAGTTACTGATATTTGCCTCTGAGGAACCTCTCATAGCATTTCTTGATCTGCAGAAAGCCTCACAGTTTTGGTTTAATTCTGAAAATTTCTATTATTATTTCTCCTTTACTTTTAAAAAATAATTTCACAGAATATAAAAATTTAACTCATTTTTCTCTGAACATCAAACATTTCAGTCTTGTGTAGCTTCTATAGAGTACTTAAATGTAAAGATCACCTTCACTCCTAGGAAGAGTAACTTGATTTTTTTACTGTCTTCTGTCTGCATTTTATTTTGATTACTGATAATCTCATGCTTGAATATAATATGCTTAGCATATTAGGATTTTGACTACTCAGTACTTTTTAAAGATTTATTTATTTGTTTGTATGAGTATTTTGCCTGCACATATGAATATGTATTACAGGTAAATACAGTACCTGTAGAATTTAGAAGAGGGCATTAGATGACCTGGAACTGGAGTTCAACAGTCATGAGCCACCATGCAGGTTCTAAGATTTGAACCTGGGTCCTCTGTAAGAATGAGTGCTCTTATCCATTGAGCCATCTTTCCAGCACCAGTTATTTGGTATTTTTTGAACTTCCAGGATTGGTCAGGTAGTACCAAATAATAACTTGTGGAATTTTTAGATCATTATTTCAAAATTTTTCTTCCTTTCTTTCTTATCTTTTTGTGTTTCCAATGGACTTATTCTATACTTTGCAGTTGTCACACAACTTTTAGTTGTTTTGTATTCCAATCGATCTTATCAATCTCTTTTTTTTCTTTCTGTGTTTCAAATCTGGAAGTTTCTATTGAGGGAACCTTAAAGGAGGCTATTCCATTATTGTATTCTGTTCTAACAAGCTTGCTAAAGTCATCTTCATTTCTATTACTATAATTTTGATCTTCAATGGTTTTTTGCTGTTGTTGTTCATTTGTTTTTACCTCTTCTAGAATTTCCATTAATCTACTAGCATTGCTCATTTGCTTCTTACATGATTTTTGCTCTATATTGACTAGATCCTTCAGTTCATTAACAAGAATGATAAAATTTCTCTGAAAATAATTGTAGCAACCCTCTTATATCTCAAGGTGGTTTTAATGTTTATTCTTTCCTTAAGAATGTGGAGCTGTTGTTGTTGATGATGATGATGATGATATTGCCCTTTTAATACCCCTTGTAATTTTCATGGATAACTAAAAATGAAGTACTGTTGAAAATGAGCTTCTGAAAATAGATCTTTTATAGACAAGAAATACAAAATATCTATGTAGTACATAAGATGTCAGAGTTTCAGTCATGTAATAAGCTTGGAGTCCAGTCTGTCTACTAGGTGAGTTCATCCTTTTACACTTAACTTGGGTATGATGGCTTCACCTGGCTGGTCCTTTACTGAGACTGATTTGGGTCTGAAAAATCTGTGAAAATACCTTCTGCTGAGTGCAGATTTTGCTACAAAAAATAACAAAATATTCTGGCATATTTAAAATGGTTCTTTTCTCCTGGTGTGATTGTGGGTGGATCTAGGCCTCCTCTGCAGAAATCATGGATTCAGTCCCATTGGTCCCTGCATTGAATTCTGAGTGTTCCAGAAGTAAGAAACAGAAGTGATGTCATAAGGACATTTTGGTCCATTGTCTGAGATCATAGGTTGATGGGGCCAGAAACCAGACAGCTCATAAAAAAGGGGGATTACCCTCTTCCATTCAAAAGTCTGGATGACCAGTCAGCATCAGAAATAGGTGGGCAGGGATTTTGCTTGTTTCCCTGTTTTGTTTTTGTTTTTAAGTGTTAACTGTGATAATGATTGAATTACGTTAAATAATTTAATCAGATTATGCTTTCCCACATAATTTGACCTCTGAAAAGTCCTTCTGCTCCCTGAATTTTTAACTGCATATCTTCTCCCTTGTTGTGGAATATTATTTGAAGATGTGTTACATTTGTTTATGCTGGGGAATATTTGTTTAATGATACAAAGGTGTGCTACATTCTTTTATCTTATATTTATTTAATTCTGTAAAGCTGTGTTATTTTGCTTGCTTAAAACACCTAATTGGGCTAATAAAAGTTGACCAGACAATAGCAAGGCAAGAAAAAGGATAGGTGGAGCTGACAGGCAGATAGAATTAAAAGAGAAGAAATCCGAGAAAAGAGAGATAGAAGATTAAGGAGTGAGAAAAGAAGGGGCCAGCCACTCAACTACAGAGCCAGACACAGAATAAGAAAGAAAAGATATACAGAAATAGATGTGATAATTTAAGTTAAGGAAAGTTGGCTAGAAAGAAGGAAAGCTAAGACTGGATATTCTTAAGAATACGTCACCATGTGTATTTTGGGGGAACTAGGTGGAGTGGCCCTCAAAGAACAAAGAATAAAATACAATCAACTTCACTCCATCTCTTTCAAGGCAGAAATATGTGTAGACTTCATAGTACCGTAAGCATGTCTGAATAATAAACATAAGCTTTATGGAACCTTCTTATCCTATGCCTACTTATATATGGAACATTTTTCAGTTTGCTCATATATCATTTTCTGTGTACTCACATGTTTGTGTGTGTGTGTGCTTATGTGTATATGGAAAATGAAGTACTTGTGCTAAACTAAGTGCATAGTCTGAAGAATAGCTTGATAATAACATGATTTATTGTCCAGACATCTGAAGTTTCTACATTGTTTTACTAATTTTTACACCATCATCATCAAGATGACTTATACCTATGATTTGATGCTAATTCACTCATTAACTTAATTATTTTTAAAAGAAATATGCTGGTTTTGTGGATAAAATGTTAAATACATTCAGGTGACTACTTCCTTCTTAAAATTTAATGTCTATTATCTTTTGGAAAACGTATTAATGAAGGGAATATACCAATTTGATAAAAAATATGTTATTTGAGGTAATGGAATCTGTTGTGAAAGGCAATATTCAGGAAACTTGATCCATACTGAATAAAAAGTGCTCGTTAATGAATTGCCTAGACGTGGTAATAGGAACACGTAGATGGGAAAAGGTTTTCCTTTTATTGTTGTTAAGATTATTATTAGCACTGTTGCTCCCTGTCCCTCTTCCTTTCCCTCCCTCCCTCCCCTCCCCCCCTCTCTGTCTCTCCCTCTCTCCTCTGTTGGTGTGTCAGAGAACGACTTTATCGAGTCAGTTACCTCCTTCTATTTTGACATGGCTTCTAGACAATAAATTCAAGCCAACAGTCTTGTTCAGCATGCTCCTTTCACACTGCGACACAGGGGATTTCAAGCATGGGTTTTTTAAAATTGGCAGTACCTGTCCTAACTTAGGAAAATGCATTTCATTTGCTCAGGTGTAGGAACTAGAGATGAAAGCACTCTAAGATAATAATAGGTAAAGGTAAACCAGATAACCCAACTCTTCTGAGGATGAGAACGAAGTGCTGCTAAACATCATTAAAATCTTCTGAACACTAATACACAATTGGTAAGAATAATCATTTTGTGTTGTTTAAGTCTTTACTTTAACCAGTACATACATAACTGTTTTTATTGTAAATGGATAAAATTATCTGAAGCTGACTGACCATCCAGACTTTTGAATGGAAGTATTCTACCCCTTTTGCTTGGCTGTCTTGATTTAGGCTCCATCACCCTAGCATATCAGACAACGACCAGACTGTCCTAATGGCATCACAGCTGTTTTTGCTTCTTACAGTACTCAGAGATCCTTTCAACTGTAAAGACCAGAGGGATTAAAGCCATGAATTTCTCGAAGCAACCTGCACCACCCCAGGGAATCAGCACAGGCCCATAAGACAACATACCCAAGCAAGACGAGACAATGTCTTCTTTGTTTTTGAGATTAAAATACAATTGCAACACTCCTACCTTTCCTTTCTCTCACCATGCCATTTATCCCACTCTGATCTCCTTATAGTTTAAGGTCTCCTTTTCCATATATTGTTATTGTATGCATATAAGTACACACATATATGTATGCCTATACATATGAATACCCCTGAGGAAGACGGTCTTTCTTGTTCTCAGCTTCCTCACTTGCCTATAGTTCTTTGTGTTGAGGCCTTGTGGGCTTTTCACGTCCTACTTCAATGTATTCATTGGTGTAGTCCTTGATCTGGTCAAATTTGGCAGTCAGTTTGGTGAGACTTTGAGGGGGTAGCTTCTGTTGTTACTGGGAGACACAATCTCACAGCACATCTCTGATCATCTGACGTTTATACACTTTCTTCTCCCTCTTCCACAGAGTTCCCTGACAAGAATCTTCATATTCCAACAACATAGAAGACATAATTTTCTCATGAATAGGTTTTTAGTTGCTGTATTGTAACTTAAAATGCTATTACAATTTTCTGGGACTCTAAGAATAAAAGCCTCACCTAGCATCTCTGCTTCATATATTGAATACTGTTTCCTATATGTGTAAGTGGAGTTAGTTTCTTTACTCAATTGAGATTTTTTTTCTTCCTTCTACTTAATAGTCTGTAGAGTGCATACTAAGCACTAAGGTTTTCAGAGTTACTTTTGTACCAAATGTTCATTCTAGATCGGTCTATGTGATCTGCTTTTTAAGTAAATATTCAAGATCAAGAAAGAAAATGTTATTTTTGAGAAAATTAAGTATTTTACAGGGAGTAGTATTCTAGCATATTTTGAATCAATAGAAAATTTTCAAAGTGTATCTAATTATAAGCAACATAATTTGCTACATACTTTAATACATATAAAAAATAAAATGACATCATCTTTTTAAATGCCTAAGCATGCATGTGGCTATCTCTCATCCATTTGAGAAATGCATGAACTAAATTCCAAAACTTTCACATTTGTCTTTTACTCCTTAACTTATATTGCAGACCTTCTGTTACTTCGCAGTCTTCCTACCTAATTAGGGCATTTTTGTGCTTAATGGTCATTCTTTACATAATTTAAATTTGTAAATGATTATATAAGTTTTTAAAATTTGCTGTCACTAAATGAATTTAAGTTCTAACAAACTTCTACTTTGGAACATCATTCTGAAGACCATTTGCATTAACCATTGTTCAAAGCTGTCTAAATGCAGTAGGGATTTTAATATGCACATTTCATTAGGATAAATACAGATCTATTTCAAGCACATATAATGGTTGTGAAATGATTTGCCCCTTCTAAGATTGTATCATTTGTTTATGGAGAGAAGTCACCTTTTGTTGGAGTGACACAGGGCTCAGTACCTGCCATGATACTCCAATTCTTTGTGTATTATAATAAAGATTGATATATTTTAATGACAAAGAACTGAAGGAAAATGAAAGGAAATTTCTCATGCCAATATCACTAAATGAGTTTGAACTCCTTCTGTCCGAATTCACAGAGGAATCTGTACAACAAAATTAATTTTGGAAATATGCCAGATGAATTTTCATTAGACTGCCCTTCACTTTATTGAAAATAAAGCTTAGAAATTTTCCTACTCACAAAAATATTAGGAATAAATTAAAATCATTTGGTTTTCCAACATTCATATTTGGACCTTCGTGAGACCATAACTCTGTGTGTTACATCCTTGAATGGCACATCAGCAGAAAAGTCTAGAAATTTTCCAGGTTTTGTAACTGAAATAAAAACAATTATGAAAAATAAGATTGAAGAGAGAATTTGTGCAATGATATCCACAGATAATTTTTTATTCACTTTTTAAAATAAACTGTGTGTGAAATGTGGAACCCAAAATTTCACCTTTGAAAAATAGTTTCAGAGAGCATGGTCATTCAGGCAAATTCTAGAAATCAAAGCTCTCAGATCATCCTCAGATATACTGAGTTAGTTCCTTAATACAGGGCCTAGATAGCCTCTCTTAGTTTACTTTCAGTTGCTGTGATTAACACCAAGACTGAAAGCATTGTACAGCAGAAAGGTTTATTTTAACTTACATGTTACATACATTACTGAGGGAAGCAAAAGAAAGCAAGGTCCCCTTAGGTACCTTGAAACAAAATCCAAAGGATCACTGACTACTGGCTTGCTTCCATGTCCCTCTTTAGATACCTTTCTCAAAACTCAGACCCCTGGCTGGGGATGGCATCACTAATAGTAGGTTGGTCTTTCCTACATAAATTAACAATTGTACTTATCTAAAAACAAGACCATTTCTTTTACGTTTTCCAACTTTGTGGCATATAAGCTTTTGTAGTAGGACCTAATGATTCTCTGAATTTCCTCAGTGTCTGTTGTTAGGTCCCCATTTTCATTTCAGATCTTGTTAATTTGCATGTTCTCTTTCTGCCTTTTGATTAGTTTGGGTGAAGGTTTGTCAATCTTATTGACTTTCTCAAAGAGCCAGCTTTGTTTCATTGATTCTTTGGATTGATTTATGTATTTCTATTTTATTGATTTCAGCCCTAAGTTTGATTATTTTCAGGCTTCAACTCCTCCTGGGTGAGTCTGCTTTTTTTTTTTTCCTAGAGCTTTCAGCTGTGCTATTAAGACTCTAATGTAAGCTTTCTCCGTTTTTTT
>LOEQ01004357.1:139088-151403 GCA_001685075.1 Bramus lutescens | reverse complement strand
AGGTGGAAATTTTTAATAATACTAATAAATTAATAATAATAATAAATAAATCCAGGTAACCATACACAGTTAACTAGCTTAAACATGTCAGTTATCTTTATCCTTTTGAAACTTTAGATGTGTTGCTTTTCTTCTATTCACATTGGAGATTTGAAAGATGCCTGCTTTTCCACCTTCATTGGTCTTGTTGGAGTTTTATATTGCTTTTATATTCAAGAAAATATCAAAATGAATTTTCTAGCCTATCAAAATTATTTGAATGTCAAAAGCAAATATAATGTATTATTAAAGGCATTGAACATGTTTCAGAAGATAAAGAAAATATTATTGAAAATTCAGTATCACTTGACAGGAAATCTGTTTAAATGAAAAACACCACAAGGACAGAATGATAAAAAGAAATATGTTGTTTTCTTGATTAAGAACACCCACAATCTTTCATAGAATACACACAGGAAGCCAGGACACACAATGGGGAGAGTGTAAAATCTATGGCATTCTTTATTGGCTTCGTTATTGTCTGTGTAGCAGCATATATAAATATTCTCTTTGGCCTCAGGGCTACCTTCAGAAATGGTAGTCTATATTAACTAAAATTGAAAAGAAAAGAGAATGGAAAAAAGTGTTCATGACTATGTTAAGCTGCCACAGGCAGAGAGTGAAAAATGGTGCAATAATATTCTAAGCAGTTGACCAAGTTCAGAGCTGTTAAAAAGGATTGACAGGTGGAACACACATCCTCAGGCTCCCAGGCTTTCAATTCTGCCATAGATTTCCTCTACCTAGACTCATCCTGAAAGTCTGTTTTATATCATTAGCTTCTGTTAGGGGTAAATCATTTTAAGTGCCTGAAAAAGATTGTAACAATGATTAATTTGCATTCTGTCACAGATTTTAACTATTATATTAAAACATGAAATGTATAAAACAAGCAGAATTTGTTCATCTGTCTAGAGGTAACAATCGCTAGGATATTACTACAGTGTAACCCCTTGTTTGCCCATGTCTGTGCTTACACTTGAGTTGCTTGTCAAAAGGGCAATATAAATTTCCATTTCTGTAACCTTAGTGACTAGCACACAATAAATATAATATTTGATGACTTTTAATTGTATTAGTTTTGCTAGAGTTTCATGTGGCTTTTATACTACAGAAAAGGTCAAGATTAATTTTCTAGTCATCAAATGATTTGAATATCAAAAATGAGCATTTGGAGCCTTTGTACATATTCCAGTGAATAAAGAAAATATATTTGAAACTTGGTGGGCAAGAAAAAAATTCTAATAATGAAAAAAAAATCCATAATTTTTGGAATTTGTTCATAAGGGCTTTCTGTACTTTTATTCATGCCAAAGGACATCTCAAAGTTCAGGGTTTTCAAATTCCTAAAGTTGCATCCCTGTTTTGACACTCATAACAAGCTAAAGCTGCCTGGATTGCTATTTTGGTGTCACTGAAATGAGGACAGTTGAGAGTGAGTTTGCTGATGTTTGGGTTGGGAATAGCCTAATAGGAAAAAATGGATACGTGTACTTATCTTTAATTATTCCAGGATCTAGAAAATACTTCGTGAGATGTAAACAATAAAAGTGGGAATTTGACTTTTGGTTTTGATGCATAATGAGTTGATTACAGCAAAAATGTCTAGCAGGGCCTGTGCAGATTTAAATAGTATATTTGCTAGTAGGAAAATAATGCCATTTTTTTCTTCCAGGAGTCTGTGATTGTAGCATCATCATATTGCTTACCTATACCAAAACGAACCCATTCTTAAGGGTCTGTGTAATTCAGAAACCAGTTGTGACAACGCCGAACTTGAAGACAGAGCATCAGAGCATTCCTCTCTGTGCTATTGATACAATTAATGCTAACGTGAAAGTTGACATGTATGTGCAACTAAATTGGTTTGTTTTTGTTGTTCATAGTCACTGCAGATTATATGATTAATAATCTATGCCTAGGAGTACTTGCCAGCAACTTAGCTCTTCATGTAAATATATTCACCTCATTGTTCCCAAAGGTTCTCAGTTGTATTTGTTGTCATTGTTGTTGTTGCTATTGTTATTATTATTACTATAATATTTTTAGGAAATTATCATTCTGACAATGTTGAATTTTTCCTGGTCCTATATACCCTTGGCAAGATGTCAACTTAAAAACCTCTGTTCTCTTTTGATACATCTAAAATGTATCAAAAGATACAAATGAGACTTATGAATCATTTTTTCACAACTATTTCCTCTGGATGAAAAGAATCCCTGGGACTGAGAGATGGCTCAGGAGTCATGAGTTGTATACTGCACTTCCAGGGGCCCCTAGTTCTATCAGTTCCCAGCAGTCGGGTAAGACTGCTCAGGAAATTACCTGTACCTCTAGCTCCAAGGCATCTGTCATTCTCCTTTTGCTGAGATAGCTGCACTCATACAAACACATACCCAGAAATAAAATTAAAAATAATGAAAGTAGTCCTTCATGAAGAGAAAGTGTGTTGGCTTGCAAAATACATGGGAAAGCTTCAGTAGCTCTTTACGAAAATTAGCTGAGCTCAAGACTAAGCCTATATTGTGGAAATAGCCGATATAAGTAGAGTCAAGCTTCTCTTGTTAAACAACATTTGTGAAAAAAATCCATAAACATTTCACAGACATTAAGAGGGAGAACCAATAATTAATTTTTTTGAAAACAGCAACTGGTACAATATTACCAGATAAATGTATCTTTCCCTAAGAAACTGCATATTTCATCATCTAATAAGTTTAATAACAAATTTCCAGCCATTATATCACCAACACAAACCATAACATAACATCAGCCTTACCCTTTGATACTAAAATTTGAAACGCAAAAGATAAAAGTGAACTGTACAGTAAAATGTTCTAGACTCGAGTGTTTACCGTTCTTTATATTCTGTTGTAAACATTGTTCTTCAAGATTTTATTTGCTCTATTTCAAACATGAATATAATCTGCTTAGATCATCCTGCACCACCTCTTCAGCTCAAGCTCCCTGCAAACTTCCTACTTCCTACCGTTTACAACTGCATGTCTTCTGTGTCCTCCTTCATCTTCCTTTCATTTATTTCTTAGAGTTTTTTTTTAAGAATTGCTTGTTTTCTATTTGGTAGGAAACAGTTTCCCAGTAATTGTTAAGAATTGTCAAAAACTTGTGATTCGTTTACAATGGCATATTTGACTGGTTACCTTATCAACCATGTGTATTGAAGGAAGTGCACCACTAATAGCAGGCAGTGAACGTAACAAGAGATAAGAAACTTTTTTAATTGGAATATTAGTCTTGGTCTAAAGACTACAGCAAGGCAGATTCCACAGTGCAACGAAGTGGTACTGGAGGTGCCCCTGCTTCTGAATATCTCCTCTGGTAAGGCAATTACCATATGTTTTAGTTTATTAATGATGCTTAAATGTAAGCACCACTTTCCTCAAGTTAGTTTCTAACCATTCCAGTATTTCATATTGTAACAATATATGCCATATCACTTCTAAAGGAAAGAAAAAAATCTCCTTATAGGGAAACAATTGCATTAGAAGTCCCTGCTGTCCAATCTTCCAAAATGAATTCTGGAAGACTAGAAATAAATGCTAATTTATTAACTATCCCATTGACTACATACGTTTAATGTCTTCTTTTTTTTACCCACTATGTCTAAACATTTTTTATTCTCTGGATAACAATATTCTAAATGTATCCTTCATAACATTTATATACATACATTCATATTCATACACATATATGAATGTTCACATACAAGCAAGTTTTCTTTACTTTTTCTGTCAAAATATTTGCTTCTTCATGTTCCAGGTTCTAGTATAACATTAGAAAGCAGGTGTAGTAAGAGGCTGCTTGTTCATTTCCTGGCCTCCCAGACTCCTGAAATAGTCATTCAGAAACTGAAGTAATTAAATCACTGCTTGGCCCATTAGCTCTAGCTTCTCATTGGCTGATCCTTCATCTTAATTTAACCCAATTCTATTAATCTGTGTTTTTTCACAAGGCTGTGGCTTACTGGGTAAAGTTCCAGCATCTGTCTCTGACTCTGCCTTTTTCGCCAAGCATTCAGTATAGTTTTCCCCACCTAGCTCTCCCCTACCTTATTACAGACCAAAGGAGATTTCTTTACTAACCAGTGGTATTCACAGCATACAAAGGTGAATCCCACATCACCTCTCCTTTTCTGTTTAAATAAAAAGGAAGGTTTTAGCTTTAACATAGTAAAATTAAACATAAAAAACAGGTATCAAGCAAGAATTACAGTTATAATATTTATATATACTTTATCTTTTATTATCACTAAGGAAAACTGTAATTATAACTATCTGTTCTTCAACCCCATCAAAGACTCCAGAAGGATATAGTATTACCTATGTTAACTGGAAGTACATTGTGAGCAACTTACAAAACTCTAGAATTGACAGAGACATCTCACTGCCTTGGACAGTCACCCAAAGTTCTTTTGTACTGTTGGGGCATCGATCTTCAGCCTACAGGGCCATAGTCTCCAGCAGACTTATCCATGAAGCAGGAAATTTCAAAGACAGGTCTGCCTATATTGACAGTTTTTCAGTCACTTTCTTCTGTGCCCTCAGAATTTCTGGCAGACTCTTTCCATGAAACAGTAACCCTGAAAGACCCTCTCACCTTTAGGAAAGTCAGCAGTCATTTCTCTGTGGGTTCTTCATGTCCAGTTCATACAGCATAACAGCAAGCAGTCCAGGCAAGAGAGTTTCTTGCCCAAATGGCAAACAGACTCCATAAGGAGCCTCTTCAATGCCCATTATCCTCTTGAAGTAGATTGGTGCTGCCAGGATAACATGTGTCTCAGTGTTGACGAAGCCATCTCACTGCCTGGACAGTCACCCAAAGATCTTCTGTAGGCTGAAGGTGGATGCCCTAATGATACAAAATAACTTTGGGTGACTGTCCAGGCAGCGAGATATCTCTAAATTCTAGAGTTTTGGAAGTTGCTTACAATGTACTTCTTGTTTAATTAGGGAATATTATATCCTTCTGGAGTCTTTGACAGAGTTGAAGAATATACAGTTATAATTATAGTTTTCCTTAGTTATAATAAAAGATAAAGTATATATAAATATTATAACTGTAATTCTTGCTTGATACCTGGTTTTTATGTTTAATTTTACTATGTTAAAGTTAAAACCTTCCTTTTTATTTAAACAGAAAGGAAGAGGTGATGTGGGATTTCCCTCTATATGCTGTAAATACCATTGGTTAATAAAGAAACTCTTTTGGCCTGTGATGGGAAAAAAGAGTGGAGCTAGGTAAGAAAAACTAAACTGAATTCTGGGAGAAAGAAGATGGAGTCAAGGAGGATCTATGTAGCCCCACCAGAGAGAGATGCTGAAACTTTACTGGATAAGCCACAGCCTCATAACAATACACAGATTAATGTAGATTGATTAATTCAAGATATGAGTTAGCCAGAAACATGGATAAGCTACTGGTCAAACAGTATTGCAAATAATATGGTTTCTGTGTGGTTATTTTGGGAGTCTGGGTGTCTGAAAAATGAACAAGCAGCCTCCTACTACAAATAAGCATCACAGAGACAGAAATTTTTAACAATTTTGCTAAGTGTACAGACCCAGGAGCCAGAGACATGACTCAGTGGATAAAGACAATTGTTGCGAAGCCTGATGATCTGGACTCAATTTCTGTAGCCAGAGTGCTAGAAAAAGGAAACAGAATCTAATAAGTTTCACTCTTACCTGCAAACACACAAAACTGTGCTGGTGAACACATCAAACTCACACATAACTACACAATAAACAAAATGTTTACAAATGAAGCTCCCAGTATTCAATGCAATATTTAACATTAGACTACACTACATATTTTTAAAAAATAGTTACAAAAAAACTAAATTCCTATCACTTGAACAAAATAGATGCTTTCTTCATCCATTCTAAGTTTGTGATTGAGATTCTAATGAAGAAAGGAGAGATTAGCAATAAAAAAACATGCATGCATGTCCAATGCAATATTTAGATGACATGGAGACTTCAGAACTAGAGGTTAAAGAAATCAATGAAATCCATGTACTGTGACGAACTGTCAGCAGTCATATCTATAGAAACAAGGTGTCTAATCTACTGCTAATAACTCCAGGGAAAATGAGCAAGACCTGTTAGTTCACATTTCCGGTGGCCTGTCCTATTCTAGAAGGCTGTATACAGCTTTACAAGGCGATGACATGAGCATATTAGAGAGAAATTATTTTGCTGTTGTACCAAATCCTATCATAACCTCTTTGTAAGTAGGTTGGTCATAAATCCTGTCAGTGTAAACTTTTTCCTGCTGACTGTGAACATGTTGGCACTTGGTCACTTATTTCGAATCCTTTCTTGTCTTTTGTTAATTTTCATCATGTACCTTTGAATTTAATGATTTCATTTTTTGACAACTAAATAGTATTTCATTGTGTTAATGTACCACATTTTCTTTATTCTAGGTTGCTTCCAGATTCTGGCTATTGTGAATACAGCAGCAATGGGCAATGGTTGAGCAAGTGTCTTTGTGATAGAATGAAGCTTTTTGAATATATTGTGAAATAGTTGTATTGGTATAACTGGATCTTGATGTAGATAGATTCCCATCTTCCTGAGGAACCACTACACCTAGTTCCATTGTAGCTATATTAGTTTTCACCCCCACCAGCAATGTATGAGTGTTACCCTTGCTCCATGTCCTTGCCAGCATGAATAGTCACCTGTTTTATTGATCTTAACCATTCTCATGATTTAAGTTGAAATCTCAAAGTTGTTTTGATTTATAATACCCTGGTTACTAAGGATGTTAAACATTTAAGTATTCTTTATTCATTTGAGTTTCTTCTTTTAAAATTCTCTATGTAGATCTATACCTCAATTTTTAATTTATTAATTTCTTTTCCTGATATTTTGGGTTTTTTGTTTTTGTTATTTTGAGTTGTGTTTGCTTATATTTTAAGTTTGTTATGTATTCTGGATATTAGCCCATTTTGGAGTTATAATTTAAAAAAATATTTTCCCATGCTGTTGGTTGCTCCTTTGTTAAGTAATGGTGAAGTTTGCTTTAGAGAATCTTTTCAGTTTCGTGAGGGAAAATTTATTATTTGTCAATATTAAGTTCTCTGATATTGGTGTCCCTTCAGGGGACTGTTTCCTGTGCTCTTACCTTTGGACTATACCCCACATTCTCTTCTATTGGGTTCAAAATATCTAATTTTATGTTGAGGTCTTTGATCCATTTGGACTTGAGTTTTGTTCAGGATGATAGGCATGTATCTATTTGGATTCTACTATATGCATCCATCCAATTAGACCACCACCATTTTTTGAAGATGCTGTCTGTTCAGCTGTGAGTATTTCTGACTTCTTTATCAAAAAACAGGTGTCGACAGATGTGTGAATTTAAGTCTAGGTCTTCAATTCTATTCCACTGAGTACATATCTTTTTTCACAGTACTATGATGCTTTTATTTCTATGACTGCAAGAGCAACTTGAAACCATTGACAGTGAGACATCCCACAGCTCTTTTATTATTCAGGATTCTTTCAGCTATCCTGTTTTCTTATTTTTATTTATTTTTTTACATATAAACCACAAAATTGTCCTTTCAAGATCTGTGAAGAATTGTGTTGTGATTTTCTTGTGGATTGCATTGAATTTGAATATTACTTTTCAGTAGGTGTCCATTTTTATTATATTAATCCTACTGACCCATGACCATAGGATATTATTCCATCTTCTGATGTCTTCTTCAATTTCTTCACTGTCTTGAAGGTTTTGTTGTACAGGTCTTTCACTTGTTTGGATAGAGTTACCCCAATAGATTTTATATCATCTGTGGCTACTGTGAAAGATGTTGTTTGCTGAATTCATTTAAGTCTGTTTGTCATTTGTATATACAAAGGCTACTAAGTTTCGTGAGTTAATTTTGTATCCAAATATTTTACTGAAAATGTTTATCAGCTGTAGGAGTTTCCCAGTGAAAATTTTAGGATCATTAAATGTACAATATTATTTATAGACAAATCATAATATTATCATTATTATTATGAATAATATCATTTATACATCAATGTATGAAGATACTTTGACTTCTTCCTTTCCAATTTGTATACATTTAATGTTATTTATTTTGGTGATCCTCACATGAGTATTTTATTTATATCATTTCTTCCCCTCTTTTTCCCCCACCAGCATCTGTATTTAGTCTGGACCTGGATTTCTCCCACAGTTTATTCATTTTTACATGAATCTGTGTCACTCCTCAGTGTAGGGGAAAAGAGTAAGTTTAGGAGAGCTGCAAGATGACAATACTGCAGAGAGTAAACTGTTTCTCAAAGCTACGTACAGGGCTAAGTTTGTCTGCTGTGACACCTAATAGAGGAAATAGCTCTGTTTGCATCAGCAAATTAAGATTGCAAGGCTGAAACATTATTGTCACCATTAATACCATTGTCATCATACCGCTGAGTGTCATCCCACTTGTTAACATGTAGTCTCTGCATACAGACGACTTTGCAGAACTGATTAGGAGGAAGCACGTAATGAACTGAGCATCATTGTCAACTGTGTCTCTCGAGGATGTTTTTTTCTGGCAGTAACGAAGGCTTTTGAAAATGGAATCGTTTCCCAAGGCTTTTGTTTCTCTTGTATATTAGTATCACCCACATTTAGAACAGTTGAGTTTATTGTGATGTCTCTAACAGATGATTTATGAAGTGATTAGTTCGAAGACAGATATATGAGACATACAAATGCTTCAATATATAGAAGATATATTTGGGAAAGCATCTAGTGTTTACATTTTTTTTCTCTGCAGAGTGATATAGGTTTTCGCATCAAAACAAAGAGTGAATAAAATTATCACACAAAGTAACACCACTAAAATTTTATTATAATGTCATGTTCATTTATTTTGCACTTTATTTTCCAAAATAGTGTAATAAAGTTAGAAAATGTGCCACCTGAGAAAGTATACACTCTAACAGGAATTCATAACATACTTTTGGTTGCCTTGAAAAAGGCAAAGTAATGTTTTTTGTTTTGTTTTGCTTTTCTGTTTGTTTGTATTTTGCTAAAGAGTAGAGAGAAAACTGGAGAATAAAAATTTCATAAGCAAATTTAATATAATGACGTTAAAATAGACTAACTTAAATTTATGGGACGGAGGGGAATAGTCATTTTTCTTAGATAAAAAGACAATATTTTGTCGTAATGAGTTGTAAATTTTGGACTTTCTGCTTGTCCTATTACATATCTGTCACATGCATGTTTTGACTAGTATTATAACAATTTGACATAAGCTAGAGTCGCTGAAGAGGAGGGAGCCTAAACTAAGAGAATGCTTTCAGAAGAATGAACTGTAGGTAAACCAGTAAGGTATTTTCTTAATTAGTGATTGATGTGGGAAGGCATAGCCCATTGTAGATGTGGTCACCCCTGGGCTGCTGGTCCTAGGATTTATAAGAAAGCAGACTGAGCAAGTCACATGGGAAGCAAGACAATACGCATCACCATTTCATGGCCTCTGCATCATTTTCTGCCTCCAGATTCTGCCCTATTTGAGTTCTTAAGCTAACTTCCTTAGATGCTGAACAGCAATGCTGAAGTGTAAGCCAAATAAACCCTTTCTGCTCCAAGTTGCGTTGGTCATGGCATTTTAACAAAGCAATAGTAACCCTAACTAAGACAGTGTATAAGCACTTTAATTAGACAGTTACAAAAACATTTAGATAAGTATGTAATTACTCAAATATATATTATTATTTACATATAAATACATAATGCATTATATAATCAGTGTCAAGAAACACAACTTTACAAAGCTAGACCTTGTTCTCCTACATGCTTCTTCTATAGGAAGAAGTTGCAATTAAGGCAGCTCCATTCAAAGGCAGCATGCAGTACATATGTAACATGAGTGCTTTGTAATTACAAGCAAGAGGCCAAGCTAGACAACCAATTAGGGGCTGCTGAGAAACATTTAAGAGAAAACTCAGAGAATTTTTATTCTTAAATCCTTGGTTTTTTTAATTTTTAAATTTATTTTATTGATCAGCTACAGTTCCCCCTCCTTCCCCTCCTCCTGATTTTCCCCCACCTCACCCCATCCACCCCTAGAGTCAACGTGGAGAGTCAACAAGCCTCCATATCATGTTGAGGCAGGACAAAGTTCCTCCCTGCTGAATTAAGGCTGAGCAAGTTATCCCACCATATGGAATGGGCTCCAAAAAGCCAGTTCATGCACCAGGGATAAATTCTGATCGCAATGTCAAGGGTCTCAGACAGACCAGGCTACACAACTGTCTCCTATATGCATAAGGCCTAGCTCAGTTCCATGCAGACTCTTTGGGATTTAAGAAGTCAGGAAAGTGTTAGCTTAAGGAAGTTTTCTGGTGAGAAGGGCTAGGTTGGTAGGGAGAGGGCAGAAGATGGTATTCTGTCTCTAGGTGTGCAACTCAGCGTTAAGCACCTGTGAGCAGACTACAGTAGCTTCAGGAATGGAACAGGATCCAAATTTCGAATTAGTGAACGATTAAACATCGGAGGGTCAAGGAAGGATTTGAACCCTCTATATTCTAGGGCTTTTTAACGTGAGGAGCAGGAGATACCAACTCCAGACTCCCGCAGCAGCCATCCAACAGTAAAAAGACACACACACACAAGTTGGACATCTGAGGAAATCTCTGCGTTGTGCAGTTTTCAGAGGATTGGTGCTAATCCAGCTCAGTTAAGCAGAACTTCTCAAGCTGAGCAGCTGATTTGGCAGTTGTTCCTCAGTCTCTCCCCACACGTCTGCTTACCTGGTGCTTTCACTCACTGCCTTCTTTCCTCTCAGTCACTTTCTATCCTCTAATCCCAAAACATTTTTTCTCCTACATTTCTAAGGAATTGTACTTTTTCTTTCATTATTAAACTTCTGTGAATCATTAGCCCTCCAATATCTGAGGGAGGTTCAGATCAGGTAAGAGTGAACTTCTGTGTGAGCTACTTTATGAGGGCAGTCTGGATAAAGACACTGTTTGGGTTAAGGCTTCACCCCAGCCACTGGCATCCTTATATCCAAAGAGTCTGGAAGGTTTGGGTTAAGGGTTCACCTCAGACCCTGTTCATTAATTGAATTCTTAAAAGGCAGGCAAACAATCAAAAGGCAATTTTAATTGTGTGTGTGTGTGTATTGCTATGTGTGCATGTACATGTTTGCATGGAGAGAGCACATTAGTGTGAGGGCAATGCGTGTACATGCATTGGAATCCTGTGGTTTATATCAGCCTCCTCAATTATTCTCTGTCTTATATACTGAGATAGGGTCTTTCATTTGAACCCAGAGTTCACTGATTGACTGACTATTCTACAAACCACCTTGCCCTCAGTCTCTCCTCTCTCTGTCTCTGAAGCTCTGGTATTAGAGGATATGGATGGTGGTGATGTAAACTCATATTCTCATACTTGGAAAAGACTTTAAGTGTGAGCCCTTTCTCCTGCCCCTTCTACATTTTCTGAAACAATCACTTGTTGACTTGGAGCCCACAGCTTAAGCTTGGCTGACTGGCAGCGGGGTACTAAGTTTTCACTTCTCTGCCTCCCCAGCACTGAGATTACAGGGTGCACCACAGATGCCATCTTATTTCTTTTTTATAAAGGTTCCAGGAACATATCTTAGCTTATTATAAACCACAATTTATCTACTAAACCATCCCCTTGGACCTATTTCTCAGAACATTAAGAAGTACAGATACTAAATAGTATTTGCACGGTGTTATGAAGTTATTCTCTTGTCCTTTATGTATAAGAAAACCACTGATTTAATTTCACATAAATTTTAAATAAATAGCCCTTATAAAAATGAAAAATATTACTATCTATAAAAATAAGACCAAGGAAAATTCACATAGAATACCTGAAAAAAAAACTAATAAAATTGCATACCTTTCTCCATCCTTATTTTGGACATTTATATACAATTCTATTATATAAACCATATGTAAGTGTTGAAAAATTCCTCCTATTAATTAGTTGTTTGGTTATTTTAGCTAACTTATTTATGAATAATTTATTCAGAGATATTGTCTGTTTAAAACCTTTTTAAGATTTTATTTCCTAAACTTTAGATATTTCTTTTATCAGAAATGAAATTGTTGCTTTTAATCCAAACATATGTAAAACACATTGTAGTGATGAAGCAAGCAGGCCTGTTTTTTGTCCCGTCCAGCTCCCACATGGCTAGCTCTACAACTGAAATAACAACACACAAACTGTATTCATTTAAACACTGCCTGGCCCATTATA
>LOEQ01004357.1:117059-137081 GCA_001685075.1 Bramus lutescens | reverse complement strand
GAATAATGGGTTAATATAAGCTACAAGAGCTAATAAGTAGCCTGAGCTAATGGGCCAATCAGTTTTATAACTAATGGAGATATCTGTGTGATTTTCTTTGGGGCTTGCCAGCTGTGGAGTACTGGGTGGGACAGAAACCCCAACAAGCCAGCCATTCATGATACAACACATAGAAAGAAAAACGATATTATTTTGTTTACATAATTCAGACATAATTAGTAAGAGCATTAGAACAATTTTCATACTTAAATGGTTGATTACCTTGCAATTATAAAAAACTACTTAATATATGAAGATCAAAAAGCACAACCTAACATGAAGTTAGTCTGTATATAATACTGACAGCAGAGGTGATAAAGTACAACAGAAGATTAGAAACACAGGCTGACATCAAGATACACAGATCCCCACTTCTACCACCTCTTCCCCAAAAGAAATTGCTCCTCTGTGCCTGTCTTTTTTGATAGTGTTTATATTTCTATTTCTTAGCAGAGTGCTGGGGAAAAAATAAGAGATGCATTATAAATAGACTTCAACTGAAAATTGAGAGAATTTGTCTACAACTTGAAATTTCAAAATTTTTATTGAAATAATGTTTAATTGATGTGATGTGTTTGCAGGCATCAACTTACATGCCTACAAAGACTGGTAATGACATTAAATTTCTTCTTGGTTTATTTATCTACTGCCTTATATAACAAAAATGTGCTTGATATGTTACTGAAAAATCTCAAATTGAATTAAGAGGTTTCACTTTCTTAAATATTTACTTATTTATAGAGACTATTTAGCTATTCTTATATACATTTTCTTTATTTAGTTTTAAACAATTTAGTATGTCTCTGTGTTTCCATTGCTATTCCATTCCAAGGCAACACACCTTTAAGGCATCCTCCTATGTGTTTCAAGGCACTGAGATATCTTTTGTTCCTGTAACCCTACAAATACCACCCTATCTGAATTTCTTCCTTGTCTACATGATTGATTGAATTTTTAAAAAGCAAAATTGTGCTGGACTTAAAAATTATTCTTGAGGTTTTAAGAAATATTTATAGCATTATAAAATGTTAAAGAAAACTTTACCAGTTTCCAGAGTTTAACATTTTTCAGTGTCACTTTTTAACCTATATTTCTTATTTGGACTTCAGAATGTACATGACTCTGAAAAAGAAGTTTGCTAAAGTTGTATGTATGTGTGCATACATTATGACAATCCACATGGAATGTTGCTGGATCTGCTATCACATTCTATGATAGGTCTGTCATCTTTTAAAAAGAGGGTGAAGACCACTGCTGCAAATGAAGATATGCTTCCCTCCATGGTATCATAAATGCAGATTTTGCTTCAGAAAATTGATATTTTTTCCCATGAGGGCCGTTGAAGTGCAAGATGAGATTGAACCAATGAGGCACATTACATATTTCAAAGGTCTGTCTAGTGTATTGCTTTGATAATATTGAGACACATTCATCCCTTTGTTTTTTTTTAACTAATATTATGTTTCAACTCAGTCAGAGAACAATGATCTTTAAGCAGATGCTTTTAGACAAATGACTCGCATCAGCTTATCCACATTCCCATGGGGCCAACGCCTCAAGGATGTCATTAGTAATTACCTGTCAAGTCCACTTAAAGCAGTCTTAAATAATTAACATGTTATCACTTCTGCAGACTTGTCTCTTCAATGACTGTGCCATCATATTGTAATCAGCTGTTCCTTTTCTTAATTATTTCTCTAGACTGCTGGAGTCTTTATTTTCAAAGTTCTAAGTACACCAGTATTGCTCTTTCTACTCTTAAAAAAACAATCAAACAAATAAATAAAAACTAGAATATTTTGGGTAAGACAGTGGGCAGTTAAGAGACTGTACTATCTTAAACATTTGAGTATCATACATCTTGCTTTTTCTACATGTATGATAATATTCAGCTTTCACATTTGTGCAGACAAAGCAGAGGGAATTATGCATATCAACTTTAACATGTCATATATATGAAATATCATCTCCACATAATTATATATCATTACACCTGTTTGTAGTAATTGAGTCAGGGTCTTGTGTATGTACTGAAAGCTGACTCTTGATCCTCCTTCATCTGCCTTCTGACTGATGGAATAGCCGCCATGAACCACCATTTTACAAAGTCCTAGTGATCAAACTCAGGATGTTGTGCACATTAGGTGAACAACCCACTATTGATTGAGCTACAACCTAACTCCTTGTTTGAAGTACTTTTTTGAAAAAAATTAATTGTTAAAAGTTAGGAGCTTAAATGTTTAAATGGGGGGGGTGTTTTGAAAGGACGTCTCACAATCTCAATCATCTTCTAATAAAGATTGCCCGCAGCAGTGAAGTCGCAGAAAGACTTCCATGGGAAAATGCTCCAGACACTGTTCACAAGTTAGTAAGTAGTAAGCATGATTTTCCCAACTCCCTGCTGAGGTTAAAATGTTAGGTTATGAGGAGGGAAAACTTGTAGCACAAAACAAATTTACTAATTCTGTGGCTGTCAGCACAAGTAGTAATCCAACCTCATCCATTCTTGGAATATTGAAGTTTCACTTTCCTAAGATACAAACATAACTTTTAAAACCATCTTGAAGATACAAAAATAAAATCACACACTAATATGCTAGCGGGACAGACTGACCTCTCCTGGAATGAGAAATAGAGTAGATGTTGCGTGTTGACTGGCGGGAGGTGGGAATGGTAACAGGAAGTCTCAGATAGGGGATGGAGGAATAGAGAGTATGAGGAGGAGAGAAAACTGGAATTGGTGTCATTCAGGGGGAGATGTGAAGCAGTGCAGTGGAAACTTCCTGGGAATTATAAGGGTGACCTTAGCAAGGACTCCTAATAACAGAGTATATGGAGACGGAACTGTCTATCTCTGTAACCAGGCAGGGCTTCTAATGGTAGGACTGGGCATCAACCCATCTAACGAAACCTTATCCCTACATCCTGTCATGACTGCAAGATGTGCTAGAGCAATGGTGGCTCAGAGCTTGAGGGTAAGGTTGGTGCAGAATCAAACATGATGGCAAAACTAAACAAAACTGGCAAAAAATGTTAATTAATTCCTAGTGATATTCTGCTATAATCATAGATCAGATCAGTTTCTATCCTGTCGTCATCAGAGGTTTACTCCAGCAGGTGATTGGAACAGATGCAGCAACCCACAGTCAAACATTAGGGAGAGCTCAAAGAATCCCATGGAAGAGGGGGAGGATGGATTGTAGAGCCAGAGGGGTCAAAAACATTAGGATAACACAACCCACAGAATCAAGTAAGCAGGGCTCATAGACATTGAAACCATAATTACTGAGCCTTCTAGCACCTGCGGTAGGTCCTTTCATTTAGGTTATGGTTATTCAGCTTGTGGTTGATGTGGGACTCATAACAATGGGAATGAGATGCCTCTGACTGTTTCACTTGCTTTTGGAACCCTTTTCTCCTATTGGTATGCATAGTCCACCCTTGGTATGACTGATTTTAAATGTCTAGACTTATTGTAACTTGTTATGCCATGTTCAGTTGATAGCCTTGGGAAGCCTGCTCTTTTCTGAAAGGGAACATATCCAGAGAAGACGGAAAACGGGAGGAGTAGAGGGTGGGAAGGCTGTGGCTGGGAAGTATTCTGTGAAGGAAGAACAAACAAAAAAAAGAAAGAAGCAAACAAAAAGTTAACATATCAAGAGATACATAAAATATAATTGTTACAACAAATGCCATGAGAGGGTTGGAATAAATTTTGCTTACTATTTAACTTTGTAAACAGGTACATAGTTAAAAACAAAATACACCTTCAAAAACCTTCAGTCTCTCTCTCTCTCTCTCTCTCTCTCTCTCTCTCTTTCTCTCTCATTCTCACTCACTCATTCACACACACTCTCTCTCACACACACATGCGCCACACACAGAGGGACAATTTTGGAATATTAGATGGATGACTCATCTTACGTTTACTATATATAGCTATTATCTCAGGTCAGATTTAGCTCACCATCTTTTCATACTCTTCATGAAACTCCAGAGCAATGGAGCTTTGGAACAGCAGCTTCCAAAGAGGTATCTGCTACAATTCTGCATTTCCAATATTATTTCAAAATTAACAGATTTGACTATTTCACTGGATTGAACTATGCATACTCTTAGGAGTTACTTTTCATGAGTGTCCCTTGGCTTGATTCCATTTCTTAAGGTGACATGACATTCTAGAGCTCTAGAGGTATTAGTAGCTAATCCTGTGTATCTGATGCATTAAGTTAAAGTGGTATCCTGATAAAGACTGATGCAGTGTTCACAATTAAGTGAAAGATGACAGGCCAGAAGGCAACACTTAATTTATCCTGCTTACTTGAGAACTTGTGTCTGGGGTGGAATGTTGACTCCTAGAACCCTTATGAGCTTGAAATATCTCTCTAAACACCAGCAAAAGCTAAAAGCAGGGATTAGTAAAATTAGAATGATGATGTGGAAGAATTGTTTTTCATGTAATCCTGCAGGTTTAACTTACAGTCTGACATCTGAGCTCCCAGCGTAGTCAGTGCTATTCCAACCTTGCCTACCAACGTGGTACAACCAACAAAGTGGTAACTGAGCCAAGCTACCCAAATGTCCTAGAGCTGTTAGTGCAACTAACTATATTGACTGTTCAAAGTACAGACACAGTTGAGATTAGCTCCTGTTCCTCATGACTGTGTAGCCTAATAATATACACAATGTTTGCTATCACTCCCCTAAATCCTGACATCTATCACTTATAAATAATGATAATGGTATTTGTATTGCATACATCTGTTATGATCTAATATGTGTATGCATGTTTCTATGCTTAGCATTCAGAAAGACAGAGTCCACAAGTACACATGAAGAAGAGGAAGAGTAGAAAAAGTGAAACTAACAAAAGAGTCAGCTTCCTTCTCTATGGTTCACTAAGATGCAGATCTAACTTTCCAATGAAACAATGGCAATGCAAACCTTGAACCAAAGATGGCACCATTCTCAGACCTGGTGGCAAACAATGTGGTGGACTAAATCCATGTAAAACCCAAGAGAGCTTGAAAAGGAATTCTAGTCTCAGACACACAAAAAGGCAGAGTTTAGCACAGCTTCTTGCTCTTTGCTGGTGGTGTTCCACATCTCTTTTAAGAGAGGTTTTCCTGACTCAGCAGCAGCAGAAAAAAAAGCCATGTCATTTTAAAATGCAGCTTTCTGGGCCATGTTGCCAGTGCAACCTCTGGCTCTCTCAGGAGACCAAGCATTTGAATGGAGCTTGTGAGCAATGTGCTACGGCTTGCTTGGTGGCAACACGGACCAGCTGTGTACCTGGAGATGGAGCATTGTGCATGTCTCTCAGAGGCAGCAAGCAGATATGCCAAGTTGGGCTGGGCAGGGTAAGCAGGCGGTGCCATATTTCCCATAGCAATGGCACAGCTTAATTTCATAAGAAGGGCTTAGCATTTTAAGAAGCACTTCTGGTCAGAAAATAATTATAGATATGCAAAAAAGACAAATCCAGAATTTAAAAAAAAAAAAACTCTAAATGGGTGACGGTGTTGGACAAATGAATGAAGGCTTGGGAGACATAAAAATGGGTATAGAGAGCTAGAAAAGAAGTAGATAGTTTAAAAAAAACAATCTTTAAGGAGACAGAGTACAAGACAGTCATATATTAAAGATATAAATAATAATAAGCCATGTAAAGATGGAAAATGTACAGTCTGCATTATGTATATTATTGTGTTTTCTTTGAATGTTTTAACTGTGAAGGTGCTAAGTAAATAGCATATATATTTTAAAGATATCTTGATTTCAGAATTTGAGTCTAAGGATATATTGCTTTGGAAAAGAGGTTTTTCTTTTGTTTCCACAGAAGATGAGAATCTGTGGATTCATTCCAGACTAATGAGTTTGATGGACCAAGACACCCCAAAAGTTCACTGTGAACACCTGAAAATATTACTTCGACCAACAAACATCAGTAAGCAGTTTATTGAAAATTATGCCCATATTCCCAAATATTGTTTCTAAATGTTTGTTTACATATAAAAGCGTATATGCTACAGAGATGGATACTTTGCATTGGTATGGATCTTGCTTTATTAATACAAAATTAAGGTTGATTTTGTTTGACTAGTTATATGTATTTCTGCTCTTGATTAAGATATTGGGTTTGTGTAGCTCATTTAAAAATGTAATGTATAATTAAGAAATATAGATTAATAATCATCTATAATAGTCAAGCTTGTAGTCATGTTAGTTAGATTTTCTAGATGTAAAAAGGATGTATTTCAGATAGAGAGGTATTTTTCAAACCGTTTAAAGACTATAGAATGTGGCATTTGAAATGTTTAAGAATTTAGGACTTTTCATGACAGTCAGACACCTGTGCTCCTGGCAGCACCAAGCTACTTCAAGAGAAAGATGTGCATCAAAGAGGCTCCTTATGGAGTTTGCTAGCCATTTGTGCAAGAAACTGCTCTTGCCTGTACTGCTTGATGAGCTAGACATGTATAACAGAAAACTGATTGCTAAACTAGCCTAAAGGAATCTTTTAGGATTCCTGCTTCATGAAAGAGTCTGTCAGACATTCTGCTGGACACAGAAGAAAATTACTGACAAACTGCCAATATAGGCGGAACTGTCTTTGAAATTTCCTGCTTCATGAATAAGTCTGCTGGACACTATGGGCCTATAGGCTGAAGATGGATGCCCCAACAATACAAAGAACTTTGGATGACTGAAGTCAGTGAGATGTCTCTGTCAATTCTAGAGTTTTGGAAGTTGATTAAAATGCACTTCCAGTTTACTTAGGTAATATTATATACTTCTGGAATCTTTGATGGAATTGAAGACTTGGTAGTCATAGTTTTTCTTAGTCATGATAAAAGAAAAAGTAGACAAAAATATTGTAACTGTAATTCTTACTTGATACCTGTTTTGTTATATGTGATTTTACTATGCTGAATTTAAAGCCTTCATTTTCATTTAAATAGAAAAGGGGAGGTGATGAGGGACTCCCCTCTGCATGCTGTGAATATCATGGGTTAATAAAAGATCTGCTTTGGGCCTATAGCAGAGCTATAGGGGAACAGAACTAGGCAGGGAAAACTAAATGGAATGCTGGGAGAAAGGAGAAAGAGGCAGACAGAAGGCATCAAGCCGTTGCCAGAGACAGATGCTGAAACTTTACAGGTAGGCTACAACCTCATGGTGATGCACAGATTAGTGGAGGTGGGTTAAATTAAATTGTAAGAGCCAATAAGAAGCTAGAACTAATGGGCCAAGCAGTGTTTTAAATAATATAGTTTCTGTGTGATTATTTCAGTTCTGAGTGGCAGGATGAACAAGCAGCCCCCTCCAACAAAATATTCTATCTTTGATGAATTAAAGTTTGATTTTTTTAATACTGCATTGAGATACATGATTTACTTTGAGTCTTTTAAATTCTTTCATTCATTTACTTTTTATATAAGATCAGCTATGTATTCTGAAAATCATTAATGCTTCAAATTTCTTTCTAATTTGTCAATTAATTAACTTTGACCTCAATTTATAGATAATTTTCTTTTACTATATAAAAATCTGTTGTGTAATTTATTTGTTTATTCAGGTATAAGATTAGAAAATCATTGCTAGTTCAAGAATAAATGTTTATCTATCTAAGTTACTTTACGTACTTCACTTTCATACCTTATTTAAAAGCACTGCACAACAGTGAGAAAATCTAGTGAAGCTAAGCATTGATTTCAGTAGGTCAGCCAGCAAGGAGTCATTCTTTTCCATCAAAACACTCTAAGAAAATGATATCTCAGGTAATTCTGAGCTCTTAAGCAATATCAAGGAGAAATAATGTGGTTCTTACGATGAAAGCAGCTTAAAGATTCAATGTAAGTTGATCTTTTAAAGCAGAGAACTCAGTAGATATGAAGCTGGATTTATTACAACCATATCTTTGAACAACTGCCTGCATTTTTTGGCTTATCGCTTTTATTACTAAAATACATTACTCAGCTTATCACTGCTGTTAGATTGTAGGCAGCCTGACAAGAAATAGCAAAGCATATTTAGTTATTTGTTGGGAAGAACAGGAAAAAGATGTACAAGTGTTTGGAAATATGAAGAAACTCAATTTAAATTTTAAGTACAAAGGTGTCATTCAAAAATCCTTCAGACACCTTTCAATTGAGCTTTATTTTTGCTTTGCCCCCGGAGAATATGGAGTTTCACCATGCTATGGTGAATTTCTAAACATTTTATAAGTCTGGTAATTGTCATTTCATATGAAATTCATAATGGAGGCTTATATATTCTCTCTCTCTCTTTTTTTTTTCTCTCTCTCTCTCAACCTCTATTTTGTGATTCTTCACAAGGCAATGGATTATTGAGACTGCCTTTTTCAAAATTACATATGCATTTTATCAGGTAAAAGCAGATGTCAAAGTTAGATTCAGTAATTATCACATAAAATGCAGCTATACATATGTATGACTTTATCAGGTAATACCAGGGCCTGGATATTTATTCCTGAAGCTACAATGAATGCATATTGTAAATTTATGACTTCATGGCATCCAGTATGTTGGATGCTCCCAGCATTCTCAAGTGGCAGAAATTCCTTGCTCTCTCTTTTCTGGGATTATGGCAAATATTTAAATATAAATCTAGGTAGATAATAGTGGTACATAAAACAGAAGTTATTGGAAATGAGCCCAAGGCATAGGAGTCTAAAGATACCATGAATTTTTTTCAACATGAGGCCAACATTCATTAAATTTACAGAAACTTATGTAAGGTCATCCAGAGTTTCTTTAAACTTACAGAGATCAGAATAGCTCTTTCTCCTTTAAAAAGACACTTCTGCCTTTTATCCTTTTATTTGGGAATGTAACTGATAAGGCATGGCTGCTGTTAGGGTGCAGTGTAGAGCTCAGAAATACTGGAGCAAAGCATTTTCAAACTTAAAAATATTTGTTTAAACTTCCTAAGTGAATTTCAAGGGTGTTACAGCTGAGAATATTTCCTTCTCCCTTCTGTTCTAAAAACACTGGATTTTATGACTTAATTTCTACTCACTGAGTAATGTAAATAGATCAGAGAATAAGCACACATTCTGCCACTACTCATTAACCTTGTCTCATCTATTTGGCTTTGCTAAAGATCTTGGATATGATTCTTTTTTTGTCCATGTATGCAGCTCTACCTCTGGTCAGGTTGCTTTGTTCAAATTTTTGCTATAAATATATTATTTCTTAAACCTTTAGAAAATCTTTCTAAATTTTATCTCTTACTTTTCTTACCATCTTAAGAAAATTGGAGTCATCCACCCTTAAATTTTCCCTTTTCTCTTTCCACATGTTTTCTGAGTCCATTATTACTCGATCTTTCTTCCACAGTCCTAATAAAAACATTGATTTGATATTTTAAAATTTACTTTTAGCTCTTATGTTGTACATTTTTATGCTCAGATTTGAGAAAACAGGAAGAAAGGTCATGTGCCACCACCTGTGGGCCAATGAATAGTTCAATACTGGGAAGTTGAAGAACACTGTAACCTAGCACCAACTGAGCCACAATAAAAACCCTAAACCAGGAAGCTTTCTTGCTGTCTCAGGTCATTTTAGATACCTTTGGGAAGCACATCTTGTCATTGGAGCTGTAAATAATCCATTCTCACCAACTCTGTGTGCTACATTCTCAATACAGCCAAACAAACTCCATGCTTCCCTCAGATGCATCAGACTTCTTTTCTCATTTCCACGTTAATTATTTGAAATCACCATATAATCCCAGCAGTTTTGCTCTCTAATCATTTTCCTTCACTGCATTTATGCCAGGATGCAGCCTTTGCTCAGGTTCAAGTCCCCAGATGGGGAAGAAGTATCAGCACATGAAAGACTTCTGACCACAAAGTGGATTGCACTCAAGTGGCCCTGACTAGCTCAGGTCATTTTTATTTATATGTAAACAGAGTTTTTCTTACCAGGCTTACAGGAACAGATTTACTATTTTATAAATATTTAAATTTTAAAATTTTGTAAGTTTTCAAAAATGTGCTATTTTTGACTTTAAGAAACACATCAAAATTTATGGAATACATTGTAATCATTATGAAAGCCCCCATTGTTCCCCTTTATGCTTCCCCAAATACACCCTTTCACCCACTGCATAACCTTATTCTACACTTGGAATTCATCATTTTTGCAGGCATAACTAAATATCAAGTCAGACACATCCTGTACATGCAGCAGTAATGTCATCTGGTAGCTACTTTTGGTTACAGAGTTAAAAAAATAACAGACATGGACACAATGCTTTAAGGAAAACAATATTAAAACCCAGACAATTCCTTCATGTCTGCAATATATGCTTTTAAGGTCACAGGGAAGATGCCTCAGCTGCACAGTGGGTGGGCCAGGCTGCTGGGAGGAAACCTCAACACCAAGGCTGTGGGTCAATCCACCAGGAGAAGCCTCAGAAACATGGTGTGCTAAGGCAAAAGCAGTGGCCTCGAGAAATTATCTGACCACAGGAGACTCAGCCACATAGCTGCCTGTCCCTGAAGGAGTGACCATCTGAGTCTTGGACCCACAAGCAACTGGAGAAATGATTACCAAAGACTCTGCCCTACTTAAACCTGAGGAAAAGTTCAATGGAGTCACAACCCCCAAGGAAACTAATTGGAGGACAAGTCCCACCACCTGAAACATAGGTTCCACTTCTTCCAATTGGTGAAATGTATGGATAGACAACAGGGTAAAATGCATTGAACAACATAAAAAGCAATACAGCACTACGAGAAGCTAGTGGTACTACAACAGCAAGTCCTGAACATCCCAACGCAGATGAAGCAGAAGAAAATTATCTTAAAAATAACTATGAAGATGATTGAGGTCACTAAAGAAGAAATGAAAAATTCCCTTAAAGAAGTGGAGGATAATGCAAAAAAATTGAAAGAAGTCAACAAATCCCTTAAATAAAGTCAAAGAAAAATTTATTCTATAATGGTTTTAGTAACTTAAATACTTATGATGCATTCTTCTTAAGGATTGATAGAAAAGTTACAACAACTTTTATGTTTAAAATAAAAGTTTTAAAATTGGAGATTCCTAATCTAATTTTGGTAATGTGTTATGAAGATGAAGTTGTTTGGATTGCATACCTTGGAATCTGGCATAATATCCAAATGTTTTCATTTGTGACATCCAAATTACTAGCATCTCCATTTTCTTGTGGCAATATGTGTAGCTCTCTTTGAATGACATCTATGAACTATGTAATTTATACTTCATTTTCACTTGATAATTTTAGTAATAGTATAGTTTTATGACCTATGAGTAAAAGAATTTTGTTAACTTCTATTTAATGCTTTCCTCATCAATAGATTTTGATTCTACAGTTTATCTATGCTTGTATTTCTTGTATGCAAGGTCTTCAATTCTTTTCTGATATAAGAAGACTTCATTTTCATTTACTAGAAAAGAATTATAAAATTAAAAATAGACAACTGTCCAAACATATATACAAGTAACATTATGTGATTATATTTAGGAATGTATATGTATACACATATACATGCAATAACAGTGAAAAGGAGGCCATAATTTTGAAGAAAGTGGAGAGTGGGTGGCATTTGGGATAGAATTTAGGGAAGAAATGGAAGGGGAAAATGTTGCAATCCTTTTATAATTTTAAACTTTTTAAAAAAATATGCACGGTAAATTGGAAATTTTTTTCTCCACGGTATTGTCTTACTCTATACTTTCTCATATACCCTCTACTTTGTTTTCTCATTTCCTGGCTTTTTCCACAAATATACGGTGTCTCATGGTGGATGCATAAAACATACTCATTTTATGACACAAATCTATTCTTAGGGGAACTTGTGCAGGAGAAAGTCACTAACGCTACAGCTCCACTCATTTCACAGCACATCTGCCTCTTTGTATTATAGGTATCCAAGCTTGTTATCCTTCAGCTGACAACCCATGACCTGTTCTTCAAGACTTTATTCCTGCCACTATATGGTCTATCATTTCCCAGCAAATAAAATGATCCCATTAAAATTAAAGTTGGATCATGTTGCTCCTGTACTCAGTATCACATTGCAGTTTTTCTGTCTCACTCACATCAAAGGCAAAGCCTATGCCCATTAAGCTACCAAAATAGCTGACTACAGATTACTGCTGTGTTCTCATCCCCTGTTCTCCTCGGCTCCATCTGCTGAACACAGGAGCCTTTACTCTATTGCTCAGCATCTGCTTCTGGGTCCTTACAGTGCATCCTTGCCTACTCGGCTGCCTCACCTGCTTTTTCTGTGTCCTTATTTTGATCTCACCTTCTCTCAGTGTTTTCTCTATTCTCTTTCCCATCACATTATATCTCCTCCCACCTTTCTTTGTTTCCTCTTCTCTTCACCACAACCCTATTACATACACACATATTTTTACAAGCTGAGAATACATGCCATGGAATCAGAAAATGAGATTTATTAATTCCATTAACTCATGTTTCATGCTGATAAAATATATTACAGAAATTCGACCATGGGATATCCAGCCACAACTGATACATATAAAATGCAGCTCCTATACCTAAGGCTCTGATAGCATAGCAGAAAGGGGGACAACAGAATTATTATAAGAGCCAAAGAACCAGGATGTATGATGGAAGATTCTGTCTTGTAGATGTGACAGAAAAGCTGCACGTATGAAATTTCAGCAGAATGTGCACCTAACCAGGAGCTTCACAACAACAGGATCGTCTACAATACCATTGAGGATGAGGGAAGTATCACCTCATACTTAAATAAAGAGATATAAACAGTTAACAAATGCTAAGAGAGGGAATCAGTCTTCTTTAGGAATGGGTCCACTGGTAGATATCAGATCTCAAGTGGTCATCGCTGAGTACATGTACATACAAGCAACAATAAATAGATTCATTAAGTTGTGTTTTTAAGTGTGTTTGTGTGTGTATGTGTGTGGACACATGTGCATGTCAGTGTTTCATGTAAAAATGGCAATGAAAGAAGAGTTCATGAATTTAGAAAGGAGTCAGGTATCAAAAGAGGATTTGGAAGGGGAGATAGATGGGTTGAGATAATATAAATACAGTACTCATGTGTGAAAGTCCCCCAAAATAGGTGAAAACATAAATAAAGACTGAAAGTCTTAAGCCTTTTGAAAAGGAAATCATACTGTTGGTATTATCATGTCTGTCACTAGAAATAGAGTAAATGTCATTCTGCCAAATGTACATTAAAAATTAATTAAATAAAAATATAGCATAAATGAATGTTGAGATTTGGATAAGAATGGTCTCATAGGATCATGTTTGAATACCTGATTCTTGGTTGATCTGTCTGTGTCTCTGTCTTTTTATCTCTCTGCATCTCTGTCTCTTTCTATCTATTTGTCTCATTTCTCTCTCTGCCTCTAATTTGTGGATCAAGATGTAAGATCACTGCTGTTTCTGTTACCATGCTCTGCCATACTGGCCTCTAACCCTAAAAAATTATGACCTTTAATTTAAATACCTTCTTTTATATATTGTCTTGTTCATAGTGTTTTAACAGATCTACAGAAAAGTAAAACATGAGTTGACTTAACCATCAAAATATCAGTCCTTGTTCACATAGCCCTTTTATCAAACCTTCCCTACCATCAATACTTACAGAGGAATTAGCAAATCTTAGAGGCCTTCAGTTTTCTTGCTCCCTTTTTGACATTTTTACTTCATTCTATCATTTAAAATATTTTGTTTGTATATATGAATTATACATACTAAAGTGTTACGGTATGACACTTTTCATGAATGTATATAATGTGTTTTGATCATATTCACTCCCATTATACTCTCCCCATTCCGGTGGTTGACTTCTTCTCAACTAATTCACTTCTACTTTCATATTGCTTGTGTGTGTGTGTGTGTGTGTGTGTGTGTGTGTGTGTGTACATCTGTGGTTCTGTAAAACCTAGTGCATCTTCTTAGGGTTGTTTAAAGGTGTTGAGCTTCCTACCAGCTTCTAGACTTCTAAAGAACACCTATCCCCATAACAGCAGTGCATAAAATCTTTAAGAAGGAGAATGGTCTCCTAAGGCCCTTCTTCAACCACAGTAGGGAGGTGAAGGACCAAATTTTGTGCAAGCTTAATACAGGTCATCAGAGGTGCTACGAGTTCAAATGTAAGATGTCCATGCCAGTCCCTGGAGGCAATGTTCCCTAACTGCAATCACCCCTTTCTCAAGCCTTACACTATTTTTACAAAGCAGTTTAACTATACCTGTATTGTTGAAGTACATAGCCACTACATGACATAGTCTATATTCCATTCTTTTCATCTTATTTTCCATTTTTGTCTTAGTTTTTTAAATGCCTGTATCTTTGACAGAAGACACCATCAGCATCTATATGCTAAACCCTTTGCTATATCTGGGGAAGATCAACTGGACCAAAGTTTCTTAAATTCTTTGAATATTTTCACACCTAGGTACTTTGTACTCAAAAGTCATTTTTGTCTTTGACTTCCACTTTCATTCACTTTCTTGAGTGGGCTATTTTTTTTCTTTTACTGACACAACAATTATGTTGAAATAAGTTATGATTTTTTTTAAGTTCATTTTTTCTTGTTAGTCATACCATTTTTTTAAACTGGATGTAAAAGTATAGTTTCCCATACAGAAGAAGTTTATGCGTTGTAAAAGTTCCTTAGTAAAATTTAATATAATATAAACTATCATATCACCTGATTATATAAAATATAATATAATATAAACTATCATATCACCTGATTTTTGACAAAGAAGCAAAACATATGAAATAGAAAAAGAAAGCATATTCTACAAGTGGTACTGGCATAACTGAAAATTACATGTAGAAGAATGGAAATATATCCATATTTATCGCAATGCAGAAAACTCAAGTCCAAATGGATCAAAGACCTCAACATAAAGGCAAACATACTGAAACTCAGAGAGGAAAAAGTAGGAAGTACACTTGAATGTACTGACACAGTAGATCACTTCCTAAATATAACCCCAGTAGAACAGACACTAAAAGCAACAATTAATAAAGGGGACTTCCTAAAACTGAGAAACTTTTGTTTGGAGGGTTTGGAGGGCTGGTTGGAGGAAGTAAAGAGGAAAAGGAAATACTATGGTTATAATATAATGTTAAAAAGTAAGAGAATGTTTTTCCGCTTATTTTAAATTAGTATTGAATGGGAAGTAAAATTGTATTCTCAATTCTCTAAATATGTTGTCATTCCACATAAATATGGATGAGATTCTACATAAATATGAATATATGAATAAAGAGACAGAGAAAACAGAGAGAGGGACATGAAGAATCACAATAGATTTAGTATATGTTGAAATTACAGATTTAAGGGAGAGTAGACAGTTCACTGCCATATATTTTAAGAAGGACATCATGAAAATGAAAAAAAAAGAGCTTATTTTTTGGTGTATTTCATGGTCAGTTATTAATATGAAGATGAGACTTCTCTTTAGAGCAGCATTATTTGTAATAGCCAGAACCTGGAAACAACCTAGATGCAGCTCAACCGAAGAATGGATAAAGAAAATGTGGCACATGTACCATTAGAGTACTACTCAGCAGTACAAAACAATGAAATTTTGAATTTTGCATGCAATTGGATGGAACTGGAAAACACCATCCTGACTGAGATAACCTAGACCCAAAAAGATGAAAATGGTATGTACTCACTCATAAGTGGATACTAGCCATAAACAAAGAATATTGAGCTTATAATTCATGGTCCTAGAAAAGCTAAGTAACAAGGTGAACCAAGAAAGCCTCTATAATTTATTGATCACTGTCCCAATGCTGGCATCATAGGCTATTGTGGAAACTCCCGTCTTTTTTACATGGGTCCTTGGGCTTGCACAACAGTTTATGTTTTCCCCAAAAGTGTTTTTCTATTATTTAAACTATGGTTCTTTAGCATTTGTAAACTTTCGGAAATAAAAATGTGGGGCAATAAATTATTGTTGCAAAAGGACTTAATTAATATTTTGGTGCCATATAAAACGCCAGCCAATCAACCAAATAAACAAACTAAAGTGATCCAGAAAGTCAAGTTTCCCCATACTTCAGATAATTTTAGTAATATATGTATCTGTTTATTTAGTAATATATGTATCCTTGGTATTTCAAGTTTTCCCAGAGGGTAAGCTTTATGAGCCCAGAATAAATATGTAATTTTTAAATTGCTTTAGACTTTCCCCAAAGAGCTTCTTATATGATAAATGCATAAATATTTTTTTTAAAAAAATCAATGTATTTAATTATCTTTGTCTTTTTAGAAAGTCTCGGGTGAGAAACAGTGATGCTGTTCAGTGGATGTGGAGACATAGGTGGTCCAAGTTTTGAGAATAACTGAGTACTCATCACTAAAGTAACAGAGCTAAGGAACATGGTGGAAGAGTGGACAGACAAAATGAACAGATGGGAATGAGGGCTGTGAAGTACTGTCATGTGGATATGACATTGACATGGCTATTTACCCTTGAGCTCACATGAGCTTTTTCCCCTCAAAAGCCAAGCAAAGACTGAGCTGTCCATCAACATTCCATCATAAAGTCCCATACCTAGGCAATTAAAGATTGTTAGAGGTGGGGGGTAATATTTATCAGTGGTGTAGACACTGGTATGTTGCCTTGTTCAAGTAAATACCCCACCTATGCTTATGTAGGCAGCCATAATTAAAAACAGCTGGAGATGCGTACATGATGATAGTAGTAGGAAGTTAAGTAGGAAGGGGTTTTGGTAGCATAGCATAGTGGGGGAGTATATCATCAAGTTAATATATATTATGTGTATTTATATAATATAATATATACTTATATAATATAAATGTATAAGCATATATCCACATATATACTTATATACACCTATATATGCTTATATATTTATAGTATATTATATAAATATATAAGTATATGTTATATGAATATGAGTATATATCATATGATATATTATATAAATATATAAATAAATTTGTATATGAATATTCATGCATATATATGAAATAGTTAAGGAATAAATAAAAATACTTGAGACATGGAATGCAGTAAGAAAGTATAAAAGGAGTTCTATAAAGTATACAGATATTAACATATGTTTTTGACTATTTAATCTGTTACACTCATCCACAAGCCTCTAACCACCTTTCAAACAGTTATTTGACTGATTCATCCATATTCTTTGTTTTTAAACCCAAGTTTAAAGTTGACATTATTTTGTTGATAATATTTAAGTTATAAGACTTCTTACATTTCACTTCCATCCCATCATGAGAGCTGCAGTTTACATCAAGAATGTAAATATGACATTATCTATTTTTAAACAAGCATTAATGATAATTGTTCCTTTTGTATAGAGTAAAACAAATCTTCTTGACAGACATTGCATAAATGATCTTTCAGTACAGATCTAATATTAGCTTGTGAAAATGCAAGCGGCATCTTTCTTCAGAGGCCGACTGTAGGAATCTGGAGTTGGAAGGGTTTTAAGGATCATCTGTCTAAATCCTTCATTTTACTAATGAGGCCCCAAAGTCCAGACAAGACAATTGGTTTTCACAATGTCGGTCATAAGTCCATGAAAGGTTAGGACTACAACACTATGTTCCTTCCTCATTTCTTTCCTGTTATTGCATAGAGGTCACATTGTCCTCCCTTCCTGGTACTAATAAGCACTTGCTTATCATCATGATTTGTTTAAATGGCAGCACTTAGCAATAGCCTGTTAAAACTATAAGATTCCAGGGTATAAGTATAAACTTTTGAATTAAACACCAAGTTTATTGCTATTTCTTAATCCTACAAATTATTAGGTAAACTGCAAGTGTCCATCACAGTCAATGATACATTGTGCCTTATATGCAAAGCTTGGTGGTGATTGCAGAGTACACAACAGCTCTTTTGCATTGCATCTGCAAACACTACAGTGTAGTTCTCCTGATTATTCAACTGCTACTAATAACTATTGTGACAATTTATAAAGAGTCTAGTCAGAAGAAAAATATGTCCATTGTAGGTGAAAGTTCAGTGAGAAACATGAAAACTTAGAAAAAAAATGAGCCAGATATCTTAAGAGATGAGTCAGTGTCTAGAATATTAGACACATATATGTGAGGACCCATATAAAAGATTGATCGTTATGGCTGCACACCTGTGATGCCAGTACTTGAGGCATCCCTGGAGCAAACTTGCTAGGTAAACTGATGAATTCTTGCTTCAATGAGAGATCAGGACTAAGTAAATAAAGTGGTTAGCAATCTAAGAAGTCATCTGATGTGAACTTTGACCTTCCTACATTCATGTTAGCACACATGCAACCAATCCCCTCTTCACATATGCACACACTGTGCTCTCTCTTCTACATATGAGAAAAAAGATTTTGAAATGACAATAGAAGAAATTCAGGATTTTCATGTAGGTATAGTGTAGATCCTGCTGGAAAACTGTGGTAAACACTAAAACACAAGGTAAAATTTCTTCACTGTATCTTACTTTAGTTACCCCAGGAACAAAGTGGGAAAATGGTTGTAATGAAAAGGGAGAATTTATTTGCTGATGTAGTCAGAACAATAGAGCCCTAAAACTACCACTTTCTAAATCTCAAACCTGAGCACATGTTACCTGTTTCAATAAGAGAGACTTAAGTTGTTGGTGCAGGAGGGTCTTCTTTCTATGTGTTGTTTTCAGTGGTTAAATAAAGAGACTGCCTTGGCCTTTTGATAGAGCAGCAGCTTAGACAGGCAGAGTAGACAGAATAGAATGCTGGGAGAAGGAAGGCAGGCAGAGAGCCATACACCATGAAGCTGCCAGGTTAGACATGGTGAATCTTCCCCGGTAAGCCAAGGCCTCGTTGTGACATACAGATTATTAGAAATGGTTTGAATCAAGATGTGAGAGTTAGCCAATAAGAGGCTAGAGCTAATAGGCCATGCAGTAATTTAGTTAATACTGATTTCTGTGTAATTATTTGGGTTTAAGCTAGCTGGGTGGTGGAAAGCGGCCCACTTCTCCTCTTTCAACAAAGATCAAACTGTGAGGAGCCTATATGGTATTTAATTTCTATATGATTTTCTAATTTTTAAAATAGGTTGTTTTAAATACAATATATTCATTCTACTTAGGGTTATTTCCAAACTCCTCCCAGAGACTCCTGACTTCTCCGTCCATCCACACCCATATTTCTCTGTTTCATTAGGGTACAAAGAAGAACAAAATTTTATAATAAAATAAAAATAGATAAAATGAAAACAAAAAATAGAATATCACAAAGAAAAAACAACCAGAGGAATAAAAATAACCAAGAGAAATCTCAAGAAACACATAGATGCAGATCCACCCAAATTTGCACACACAGAAATTCCACTAAAACACAAAACTGTAAACCATAATACATAAGGAAAGGACTTGTAAGGGGAAAAGAAGCCCAACAAAGATCCTCCAAAATTGTCAATGAGTTTGTTTTTGTTGGCCAATTATTAATGACCAATCAGTATGTCCTTAAGTGTGACCTATATCCACATTGAGACTAATAAAAGTATTTTTTTTATTTTCTTGCAATTACCAATTGAAGGCAATTTCTGGGTTATAAATGGAGGCTTTTGTCCACTTTCCTCTCAGTTCTGGGACCCCATTACTTCCATATCTGCAAGAGCCCCGTGCAGGCCACCATAGTCTTTGTGAGTTTATATATGCTGTTTATAAAACTTTGTTTACTTGATATCCTCCATTCCCCTGGCTCCCATATTTTTTTCTGCATCCTTTTCTGAAGGCATCCCTAAATTTTCAGGGGAAGGAATTGATGGAGACATTACATTTATGTAACATGATGGGGGCCTGCTTGTTGTGGTTTCTGTCCTGCCCAGTACCCCATAGCCGGCAAGCCCCTCAAAAAATCATGCAGAGACCTCTATAAGTTATAAAGCTGATTGGCCCATTAGCTCAGGTTTCTTATTAGCTCTTATGACTTATA
>LOEQ01004357.1:95251-113204 GCA_001685075.1 Bramus lutescens | reverse complement strand
GACCTTTGGAAGAACAGGCAGTGCTCTTAACCACTGAGCCATCTCTCCAGCCCATAATCCTCTTTTTAAAACCAGCCTTTTTACTTCATTTTGCAAATTTCAGGCTGAGTTAAACCTGGATTTGTATTTCCACTGTTCTTGATGGGCTTTTTGGCCAATTTTGAGGACCACTGATTCATAGTGCAGCTTAACTAGATCGGAGGAAGCAAAATAGAGTTGCTTTGTGCATGACCAATGTATTGCTTGGCAGTAATTCATAAGCACAAGGCAAAGCCACCCACTGCTTCAGGAACACAGACATAGCTTTCTGTTACTGCAATCACTTTATACCAGAGCTTGGCAGTGATGGATAAGTATATCAAAAGATTGATAATTTTGTGTGATGATATTGTAGACCAGCCTCTTAAATAGCCACCTGTCTTTTTCCCACGTCATCTAAGTACTGCTTTGTGATAAATAATGAAGGCTCAGGTCTAGTTTCTCTGTGAATTGATGTGTCAGTTGAGAGAGTATCACCTAATTATTTGATCCAGTTTTACCAAGTAGAAAGATTGCATTCATCCTAGTGTTAATTACAGAAATAATTTATGATTATTTTCTCAACCATAGTTTAAAATGGTTGTTTCAGTTTTGCCAATTTTTCATTTATAAAATGTGTGCATATTTGTAATCCAAAATACGTGAGAAATGATACCAACAACTAATGAAGAAACAAGCTGTTAATAATGTAACAAGGACCCTGCCCAAGCCTGCAAGAACTACTAGTTATAAACCCTGGCCAAATAAACCAATCATGAATGTATGAAATTAGAAAAATGCAAAGGCAAGACAAAGCCACAAAGGGGAAAGCACTATGAAGCCCGCATCAGGCATTTATCGTCAGAGGTTTTCTTCCTGCTCTCATATAAGTCTTCAGAGAAGAAATTTAACCATTTCTTCCACTAAAGAAATACTTTTTGTTTTTCATAAATAAAAGTATTTTATTTAATGTAGAGGTCTCTAGATTCAAATCCATTGACAGCAGCATCGGTTGGGGTCTGGTGCAGTTATTATATCTGTATCTTAGCAAGGAAAATATAATGTGGTGGAACACTTGTGAGAGGCAATGATTGGGGTGAGTCAGGAAGCTAAAGAAATTCAAGGGCCTGAAAAAAAAACCACATTAATCTCAGGAAACAGATAGAATAAATGCTTATCTCATCCTCTCATCAAAATCCAATTCCCCAGTCTTACTTCAGCACTGTAGCTGACTACCAGCTAAAGCTCTCTTTCCTCCTCTGCCCCTGTCTCCTGCTTATGTCTGTCTAGTCTTTGTTGGTTGGGGGTTTTGTTCCTTAGTTTCTGTTGCCCTCTCCACTTCTTAAGAGGGTGTGGTGGATGTGTGTTGCCTAATAGGGCATTCTTCTGAGATCCTGCTATGTCTGGGTTCTATGTCCAAGTATTTCTATGTATTGGAAGCTGATTTTTAGGCATGGGGCTGGATTAGGGGAAAGGATCAATGGAACCATAGAAGGAAAGAAGGGAGCATTCTTAACTAGGATCTGTTTAGTTTCCTGGGAATGGGTGCAGAGAGTGAGAGGCCACAACCAATATTCTGCCACAGGTCTGGCCATGATAATGTGAGACTGGACTTGGAAGAAAGGGAAGGAGAGTAAAATTGGAAGTTGTCCTACCTGCTTCTATAGCCTACTTGTTCTTGGGCAAGCTTGTCCAGTGTGTTCCCAGGCAATACCTCCTGGAATTAGGGACTAAGACAAAGACACGAATGAGGAGGAAAGTTGGAGTATTAGATGGGAAAGTCCAACCAGAAGAGGATAACCAGACCCCCAGTAACGAAACAAATAAATAATTCCATACCAGCAAATCAAAAGAGAGGGTAAACAAACCATAAGAACAAAATAACATTGCTCAGTAAACACAGTTTATTAGTTGCCTCTCTGCAGAGAAAAAGTTTCTGCCCTGTCTGGTCCTGCAGCTGTTCAGTCCCAAATAAACACACAAAGATTTATATTAATTACAAACTGTTTTTCCTATTAGCTCAGTATTGTTATTAACCAGCTCTTACAACTTAAATTAACCCATAATTCTTATCTATGTTTAGCCACATGGCTTGGTACCTTGTCTCTGTGCTGTATTCTCATGTTACTTCCTCTGTGTCTGGATGGTGATTGCAGATTGAGGATTTCCTATTCCCAGAATTCTTCTAGTTTTGGTCACCCTGCTTATACCTCCTGCCTGGCTACTGGCCATTTGTATTTTATTAAATCAATACAAGTGACAAATCTTTACAGGGTTCTTGTACCCTGTATGCCACAGCACCTCTTTACATCCATGGTCTAAATTTCCCAATAAAAAGACAGAGATTAACAGAACTGATGTAAAATAGTATCTATTCTATGGCTGCACCTAAGAAAAACACTTTAACATCAAAGATAGATATCACCTTTGGGAAAAAAAAAGATGGAAAAAGATATTTGAAGGAAATGGACTTAATAAGAAAGAGAGCATAGTCATTTGAATATCTGATAAAATAGATTTCAAACCAAAACTAACCCAAAGTTTTAGAGAAGGACACTACAGACTTTTCAAAGGAAAAATCTTCCAAAAAGACACAGCAATTCTTAATATCTATGCATTAATTACAAGGACACCCAAGGACATACAAAAAGAAACTACTAGAGCTTAAATTACATACTGACTCTCAGACATTGATAGCAGGAAACTTCACTACCGCACTTTCACCAGTAGACAGGTGAGATCCCCAGACTATATCAGCCAAAAACTAGAAAGAGAAATGCTGACCCTAACTGATAGTATAAACCAAATATAACTCAGAGATTTTTACATATATTTCTTTCAAACACAGAAGAATGAACCTTCTTTTAAACTCCTTATGGAACTCTCTCCAAAATTGACCACATATTCAGATACAAAGCAATCTTTAAAAGTTAAAGGAAATTGAAATAACATGCTGTATGCTTTCTGACCATAACAGATTAAAGCTGTGTATCAATGGAAACAACAAAAAGCTTATAAATTCATGGAACTTAACACCTCACTTCTGAATGAACAATGGGACATGACAAATTAAGAAATGAATTAAAAATTTTCTGAAATTAAAGAAAAAGTCAAACATACCTAAATTTATAAAACCTAGGGAAGGTAATTCTAAGAGGCAAGTTCATTGCATGGGTCTACATAAAGAAACTAGAGAATTCTCATACTAGTAATTTGAAAGCACAAATAAAATTTCCAGAACAAAAAGAAAAATCACAACCCAAAGGAGTAGACAACAAGAAAAATAACCCAACTTAGAACTGAGGTCAATAAAAATAGAAATAACAACAATAAAATATACAAGAATCAATTGAACACAAAGGTTTTTAATATCTATTTTTACTTTTATTTATATATTGTTTCAGAAAATCAGTAAGATTGACAAACTAGCTAAATGGTGGAGAAAGAAGATTCATATTAACAAAACTAAATATGAAAGGGATAACATAACAGTAGACACTGAGGAAATTCAGAGGATCATAAGGGCAAACTTTAAAAGCCTATATTCCAACGAATTCACAAACCTTACAAAAATGGGATACTTTTTCAACACAGCCTAAATCAATGCAGATATCAAGGCTAAGTCAAGATAAATGACTTGAACAGATCTCTAACTTCTTGTAAAATAGAAGTATTCATTAAAATTTACCAACAAAGAAAAGCCTAGGATTGGTGGTTTTAATCTGGAATCTAACAGACTTTCACAAAGTTAATCCCAATACTCCTTAAATTATTCCACAAAATAGAAACAGAAGGAACAATGTCCAATTGATATTTATGAAGTCACAGTTAATCTGGTATCCAATCTACATAGAGACCCAAAAAAGAAAAATAATTTCAGGCTATTATTCTTTATGAAAGTGCATGCAAATTTTGTCAATAAAATACTTGAAAACCAAATCTAATAATGTGTTTAAAAACATCATTTACTATGACCAAGTAAGCTTCATCTGAGAGATGCAGGGAGGGTTCTACATACATAAATTGATAATTGTAACACACCACATAAACATAATAATAAAAAAACCCACAGGATCATCTCATTGCTGGAAAAGCCTTTGAAAAAGTCCAATATCCCTTCATGACAAAAGTTCAGACAGATTAGGGATAAAAGTGACATACCAAAACATAATAAAGGCAATTTATAGCAAGTCTATGGTCAGCATCAATTTAAATAGACAGAACCTCAAGATGTTTCCACTAAAACCAGGAACATGACAAGATTGTTCACTATCTCCATGCCTACTCAGTATGGTACTTGCAGTCATAGCTAGAGTGATAAGAAAATAAGGGGACACAAATTGGAAATAAAAAAGTCAAATAATCTTTATTTGCAGATGATATGACAGCGCACATAAATGACCATAAAGGTTGCACTAGGAAATTTCTATAACTGCTAAGCAGATATAAACAGGGGAATCTCAGAAGAGAAAACTCAAGTGGCTGAGAAGCACTTAAAATGTTGGAACATCCTTAGTCACCAGGGAAATGCAATCAGACTTACTCTGGTACTTCACCTTACACCAGTTAGAATGGCCAAGATCAGTAAACTATGAAGCACCTCATGCTGGCAAAGTGGAGCAAGGAAAACACACTACCATTCCTGGTGAGAGAGCATACATATATACAACTACTGTGGATATCAGGATGGTAGTTTTCTTCAAGTTCCAACAATACCATTCTTGAACGTGTACCCTAGAGACGCTTCATCTTACTACAGAGACACTCATTTGACTATGTTCAATCCTCCTCTATTTACTATACCCAGAAACTGAAAACAACATGCATAGCTGCCAATGGATGAATGAAAGTAATGAGGTACATTTACTCAATTTTTAAATATTTCTCAGCTATTGAAAATATGAAATCCTAATATTTATAGTTAAATGAATAGAACTGTGAAAAAATTATACTGAGTGAGGTAACCTAGACCCAGAAAGATAAATATGGCATTTATTAATTTATATGTGGATGCTAACTGCTAAAATCGATTGTAAGCAAGCTACAATAGGTTGAAGCACAGAAGTTAAACAGAGCGTAAAAGACTAAGGTGGAAGGACAGATCTTCCTAGGAAAGGGAAATAGCATATATAATCATAATGGGTGAAGGAGTAACTAGAATGGGAGGCTCAAACAGTGATAGAAGAGGGAGACAAGGTAGGGAATATGAAAAGAACAGTTCAAATTAAGGGTCATTTGAAAGGCCATGTGGAAGTCTAATGCAGTAGAGGCCTCCTAACTTATGTACGCATGTGATGGTGGTCTAAATGAAGTTGCTAAATAATTAAGTAAACAGGATAGAAACTGGACATCTCTCATCACCAAATGAAGTTTCGGTACCATGACTATGTTACATCTAATTGAGTTGTGGGCCAAAGGAATCACATGATGAGAACCCCGAAACCATCCAGGCTGCTAAAAAGGCTGCTCTTCACAAACACCCTATTACTGCAAATGAAAATTAAATTTGAAATTTATGCCCTGGCAATGCTGAAGCACGCATGGGCAGCCTGTATGAAAGAGTTCTGTTAAACTTGTCTATATTAGGTTTCATGGTCTAAGTTGATGACAACTGACCAGGTCTCTTTCTCAAGAGTGCAGCAGATCTCATTACAAATGGTTGTGAGTCACCATGTAGTTGCTGGAAAATGAACTCAGGACCTTTGGAAGAGCAGGCAGTGCTCTTAATGACTGAGTCATCTCTCTAGGCCGTTACTGAAAATGACGTCAATGCAATTTTCTTAACTTGGACAAGTTGAACTGGAGTCTATCTAGAGCCTTCATACGCACTGGTTAGTGTTCTTGGTAATGGAAGGCATTCTGGACAATACCAAAAGATAAATGGAGAGACTAACCTAGCTAAAAACCCTTCATTTTATAATGGTGTCATGCCTGTAAGAAACCTATTGCTATGGTGGCACAAAGTTTGTGGGAATTACCCACCAATATCTGATTTAATTTAAGGACCAGGAAACACAAACCAAATTCTTCTTGGGTACCAAGAACCTGAGACCAGATAGGTCAGGGACCTTGGGGAAAACAAAAAAACAAATACTGCTGTTAAATGCCTACTAGGAGCACTCTGCCATGCTCATAGATCAGTGCTTTGGTCAGCCATCATCAGGGAAGCTTCCTTCTGCTGCAGATCCACACCCAGACATCATTCAGAGAGTGAGAAACCTCCTAATATTCATCCCTAAATGGGATGTCTGCATCAAATTCTGCTCCTCAGGCCTCAGGGAGCCCTGTGGAGGGGGAGATGGAAAAGGTAAGAGTCAGAGGGGATGGCAGATACCAAGGAAACAAGTCCTTCTAAACACAGCAGGATCGATGAACTCAAAGAGACTGAGGCACTATGCACAGAGCCTTCAAGAGTCTATCAGATGGGCTCCTAGAGCTCCCATCTCCAGTCCAGAAGCTAGCTCCACTTGATAGCTACTTGTAGGTGAAAAATTAGTTTTATCCAAGGGAGTTTCACTGGGAAACCAATTACTCTTAATGATAGGCTGCATTCCCAGCTATAGATGGCCCATAGAACATGAACTCTATGGTATCTTTGGAGTTTCCTCATTATGTAATCTCATGTTGGAGATTTAAAAAAATACATTATTTCTATTTTCTTTTGTTTCATTTAACCTTTTTTTCCACATAGGTTTTGTGTATATATTATGGTTCCCAGTTTTGTGTTTTTATGGGATATCTAAATATGTGAAGGAGTGTGTCTCTGTGTCTACATTTATATCTTGATACTTCCTTGGACCCTTTCATTCTGTGTGTTGGTTTGGTCTTATTATAATTTATTTGTTTTTGTTTTATCTATAGTATAGTATCATATAATACAGTGTAGTCATATAGAATAGTGTTATTCCTCAGATGCCTATTTGCGTTCTAATGAGAGACAGAATGGAGGTAGATCAGACAGAAGGGGAGATGGGAGGAAACGTGAGAGGCAGGGATGAGACCAAAATTAGAATGTATTTCCAACAAGAAAAAAATACACTAAAAAAGAACTACATTCTTCTCTTCTGAGAGTGGGATCCCACCCCTATGGCTAAATTTTCTTTTTTTGGTTCTCTTCCTTTATTTTCCCAAAATTTTTTGAGTAAGCTGTTTTTCCTACACGTTCCAGTTTCTTTCTGATTTCTTGTGTTCAGCCATCATTAATAATGGGAAGTCTTTCATGAAAAAATGTTTATTAATCCATCCTCTTCATCATATAATTGATGCTATAGACTCTGGAATGCCATGAGGCTATCTGGCAATCTGAGTTGGAGTTTCAACTGATTGGATGACATCCATTTCCATGAAAATATCATGCAAAATATGGCAAAACATTCCTCTTTAATAAGGACTGGCCAGGACAAGGAATACAATAGAGAAAGTTATGTGTGAATGTGTGTGTGTGTGTGTGTGTGTGTGTGCCTCATGTGTGTGTTGTTTCTTCAGAATTTAGAAGAGGATGTTGGATTTCCTAGAACTAATTAAGTATTGTTGTGAGCCACCATTTGGGTGCTGGAAATCAAACTTAGGTCCTCTATAAGAGCAATAAGTGTTCCTAACTGCTGAGCCATTTTTCCATGCCCAAAATAACACTATTAATAAAAAACATTAAATCTATATTTCATCCACATGTACAGAATTCAGATTTTATATTTGATTAACAATTCATAAAATAATTAATACAACACTATTTTCTATAATTTTATTTGTATAAACATTAAAAATAAAACATTGCAGAGTGCAGAACATTTTTAAAACCAAGCTATGGTGAGAATCACCACCAGTAAGAACCAATAGCTAGACAACTTCATTCTTAGACACATGAAATGATTTACATGAGTTTATGAAAAAGAACTTAGTCAAAATTAATTATTATAATATGGATTCAATTTTTCTGGATTAAATCTTCACTAATGTTTTTTTTTAAATTGTAACACCCCCTTGTATCAGGAACTTGTAACTTTATATGAACTTCATCTACCCCACTGTTCGATCTAAAATCTTTAGAAATCGTTAACATTTGAGTCAGTACAAAGCTTTACATTAAATAATCTCCAACATTGAAAGAGACAGTTAAGAAATCTGCTTCTCCCTTGAGCACAGAGCAGTACCTATATATGCCTGTTTTCCCTATGGCTCTCTGCCCTGAGGAAAGATAATGACTTATTCTCCCCCCACAGGTATACAGATCTTCCTGTTTTTCTTCCACCCATGCCTTAGAGAAATACAGATTATCTCTCACAATGGAATCATTTGTGAGGATACATCATCGGGCTGTATTTTTGTTACAATACACACATGACTTCTACAGCTATTATTCTTTGAGCTTAGCACACTTATAGAATGCACTTCAGTACATCCCCAGAGAGAATGGTCTTATACCTAGAATTCCTGCCCAATTCTGATTGTATTTTATTCTATTTTGACTGCTCTTAAAACTTCTTCTTGTAGTTCAAGATTAAGGAATTGTGTGTGTGTGTGTGTGTGTGTGTGTGTGTTTATATAAAAGAGAGGAAAGAAACATATCGAAAACTATACTAGGAAAAATGGGCCCATGGAAGTGAATCCTCTGTGCATTGCATGCTCTCACTTTGGACTAAAGCATGAATTTAAGAAATTTAACTCCTGTTTTCCTGGTTAACTGCAGTGTATTTCCATCATGATATTAACAATTAGCATGGTAAACAGTGGATATTACACCTTCTCTTATTCTTGAATTTGCATTTAGAAAGAATGTAGTTGGTACATAATGACCTCCCCAAAATGCCAGTACCCTGGCCCTCAGATCCAGTGACTATCCTTTTCAATAGTGAAAGAGACTTTGCTAATGAGAGTAGCCTGCATTAGCTTGGCCTTGCAATCGATTTACAAAAATCATTCATAGGCAAAACCTTTCTCAAGTGCAGCAAAGAGGATGAGCCCAAAAAAGGACAGACAGATTGAAGCAGGAGAAAAATAGCTGATTGACTTTGAAGATAGCAGAAGGGGTTCATGGACAAAGAATGTGTCAGTTTTAAGAAACTTGGAGTAATTTCCACTGGACAGCAGAAACTAAGTCCAATGAAGATTTCTAATCCACCTAACCTGAACTAAGATGAATCAGACCTTTCTCTAGCGCAAAAATAAACCAGCAGCTGTGTATACACCATGATACTAGGTGTCTTCAGATATTCAGTTTTGTCAAAGTGCAAGGCAATAACTTTCAAGAGTAATCTACTATATTCCTGATAGCATGAATAACAGTCACTAAGCTAGGAGAAGAAATATCTGCTTTCTTTGTTTTCCTGCTCTGCTCATGTCGCCAGAAAGCAAATTCAGTAAAAAACAAGTCTGAACACTTGATGCAATTTAAAAGGTCACTTATGATTGAAGATAGGATATGTGTTAGGTAGGAGCTCGTCCATAAAGTTAATAAACATCTAGTAATAGACAAACATTAGAGATGAGCTAGTCACTGACAGACTGTTTCTTGCTTTAACGAGTTTATAAGCAGGCTCATCACCTGAGAAAGATAAAATGTTTGCTCAAAGAAAGTGGTTTCTCTCCATCATTAATCACATTGGATCTGGGATCACCTAGAACAGTTCTCAACCTGTGGGTCATGACTCCATTAATGGTCTCATCAAATATCTTGTACATCAGATGTTTGTATTATGACTCATAATAGCAGCAAATTTATAATTATGAAGTACCAAGGAAAAAATTACATGGTTGTGGGTCACCAAAACATAAGGAACTGTATTTAAGAGTCACAGCATTTGGGAGGTTGAGAACCAGTAACCTAGTGGTTGTGCAAGTAGGACCATTTTTGAGGAAATTTTCTGAAAGCTTCAATGGTCTTAATATTACAATTTAATTGCAACATATTCGCTTCCTTTTACTCCCTCCAAACTTTCCCATATACCACTGCTCACACTCCCTTAACATCCATAGCTTCACTTAAAAAAAAAAAACAACTATTATTTCAAACATATATGCATAGGTATATACATATATTTTACTAAATATGGTTTCTTCAGCCCATATAATATTACCTTTATGTATATTTTAAGAGTTGACCTTTTGTCATTGAACAACCAATTAGTGTGCTATTCCCTAGGGAAGGCCAGTTCTCCTTTACTCAGTTGTTTGTAGTTCTTTTTATAGGTTTGAGGCCTTGTGAGATTTTCTCCATCCAATTTGACATGTTCATTAGAGTCATCCTTGTTCAGTTCCCATTTGGGAGTTCATATTTGTGAGACTTTATGGGTGTAGCATTTAGGAGTGTAGTACTAGGAGACACACTCTCACTAAAAACTCTCTGATCCTCTGATTCTTACAATCTTGTTGCTCCCTCACGTTCAATCTGCAATATACCTTGAGCCTCTGGCGTGGGGATGTATTGTAGATATATCCACTGGGTGAGGCTCAATGACTCTGCATTTTATTAGTTATAATTCTGTCTAATTGTCTCAGTCTCTTGTAAAGAAAAGTTTCCTTAATGAGGAATAGAAAAAAATGTTTATGGACTGGTGTAGAAAAGGGATCATGCTGATTTAGTGATTAGTGGTTGTAGATTCTCTTCCAACAATCATGGCTTTGCTATTACTGAGTAGTTAGCTAGGTTTACAGTACGAGGCACAGTCTCCTTCTCAAGTCTAATTGAAGAGCAGTTGGTTATTGCCAAGGTATTTGAGCCGCTACTGATACTTTGGGTTATTATAATGTTGACATTTAATATGGTGGCTTCATCACTGGGTAGGGACTCTTGTTAGTCTTCATCCATTGTCAGCATGGTGTATTTTGACACCATTAAAGCCAGTGCCAGAGGAGGGAACTCTCAGGTCAGTTCCAACTCAGGTGGCTCTCAGTCCTGTATTTGAAGTGCATGGTGTCTTTTGCAATAGGGATTTATCTTCCACCTATGAGAGATAACCAAGGGCAAGAACAATAGACTGTGTGTTTGGGGAGTTTCTGGAGTTTCTTGGATAGACCTGGAGAACGAGAACAACTCAAAAGAGTGCTTCTCATGTCTGGTGCTAGGTTTATATTAGGTAGTCTTTGAATCTTGGAGGGAACAACATTATCCCATAATGAAAGGTTCATTAAAAATTACATATGAGCCCTCTGTTGAATGTGAGGTTGATGAAAATATTATTTTCTCATTCTGTAGGCTGATGTTTTGTTCCATTGACAGTGTCATTTGCTTTAAAGAAGCTTTCAGTGTCATGAGGTCCAAGTTATTGCTTGTTGATCTTCGCGCCTTTGCTATCAGTATTCTGCTCAGAAAGTTGTCTCCTAAGCCAATGTGTTAAAAGCGATTCCCCATTTTCTCTTCTGCTGGAATCAGTGTACCTGGCTTTATGTTAAGGTCTTTAATACACTTGGGATTGAGTTTTATTCAGGGTGAAATATATGGATCCATTTGCATTTTTCAACATGCTGAAAACCAGTTAAAATAGCATCATTTGTTGAAGATTCTTTCTTCTTTCCTTTGTGTCTTTCTGGCTCTTTTTTTAATCAAAAATCAAATGTCGATAGATGTGTAGATTTATAACTGGCTCTTCAATTCAATTCATTGATCGGCTATCTGTTTTTATGTCAGTATCATGCAATTTTTATATTATAGTTCTGTAGTGAAGCTTAAAATCAGGTATAGTAATATCTCCAGAAGTTCCAGTATGTGGTATGTCTGACTCTTTTGTCAACTTTTGAGACCATTTTCGTCCTTCTGGTTTTCTTAGTCCATCCTTGTTATAAGGGTTTGTGCCTAGTCATATTGAATCTTGTCAATCTGTGTTTGGTTGATATCCCTGAGAGGCCTGCTCTTTTTTTGAAGGGTAACAGAAGTGAAGTGAATCTAGGGGATAAGGGAGGTGGCAAGAGGACTGTGGACAGTGGAGAGAGGGATACAAAATGTGAGAGAAGAATACATATATATGTGTGTGTGTACATATGTATATGTATGTATATACATGTACAGTTGTGTGTATTATAGTTTTTAGTGAATACTTACAAGAGTTAATAGTAAAATTCCTAGTATCCTTTTCATAGATCCTTACTCCTATTTTATCCACCTTATTTTTTCTTTTGTATTTACCTCCTCCTATCTTCCCAAAGAGCCTTCTCTTTTGTCATTTATATCAGATCCCTGAAGAGAGAAGTCCCACTGTTGATGTAGGATTCCCCACTGTATGCTGTGATTACCATTGATTAATAAAGAAATTGCTTTGAAAATATAGCAGAGCAGAACAGAGGTAAGCAGGGGAAAACTAAACTGAATGCTGGGAGAAAGAAGTCAGAGGCAGTGAGACACCAAGTAGCTGCCATCAGGAACAATCATGCCAGAATCTTGCCAGTAAGCCACAGCCACGTGGTGATATATAGATTAATATAAATGTGTTAAATTAAGTTGTAAAAGTTAGACAATAAGGAGCTAGAGCTAGTGGGACAAGCAGTTATTTATTTAATACAGTTTCTATGTGGTTATTTTGGGGCAGAGCAGCAGGGAACAAACAAGCAGCCTCCTACAACACACCATGAATGTTAGGGGAACCATCCTACAGATTGAGATTTCTGGGCTACATTTAAATAGACAAAGAGAAAGAAGAGTGTGGGCTAAACACCAGTATTCATCTCTCTCCTTCCTGATTATAGCTGCAATGCAGCCAGTCATTTGGTGCCTCTGCTGTTGTGTGTTTTTCTACCATGATAGATGGTATCTTCAATCCATTTTCCAAAATAAATCCTATTTTCCTTTAGTTGCTTTTATCAGATAATTTATATCAGCTATCAGAAATACCATAGCACAAATAGCCTTTAGGCTGTAGTTCAATATCATATTATTCATTTCCTCTAATTTGAAACATTAAGTCAGTGAGGGTAACTGATTTCATAGCTCCACATTAAGAATGGATAAGACCAACAGAGAAATTGACAACAAATATTGGGGAGGTTGTGGGAAACAGAGATCATTGTTGTTGGAAAAGCAAAATGTAACAGTCACAATGGAAATCTTCAAGAAGAATCCCCAAAAACTAAAACTGAATCTATCATATTTCATTCTACTCTACAGACATTAGCTCAGTCATGTCTATTGCTGCCCTATCCATAATATCTAGGAAATAAAAACAATCTAATTGTCCATAAGAGGTTAATGCATAATGAAATGTGGTTCATACACACAATGGAATATTATTCCACTGTAAATAAAATTGAAAAGCACTATGCAAATTTTCAAGGAAGGGAGGGAGTAATAGTCCTGCCCAGCTGTGATGTCTATAGATGAAAACGGTGACCAGAATTGAAAGACATCTGTTAAATTGACTTAAATGGAAATCAAATGTTGATGACTTAAGTGGACTTAAGGCCCACTAAACAAGCATGCCTAGTGTTAGAAACCTAGCCATTTACCCAGGGCTGATTAGGTCATGGGTCTTAGAATAGAATATACTATGACTACTTTGTTAGGTCAGTATTATCCCTTAACTCCATTCATATATGTAGATAAATGTAGCTATGGCCCTTCATCAAAGAAGTTTCCCTCTATAGAAATCCATAGCTGGACATAATAGATGCAAAGATCAGTGGACTGTGAAGAATCTGGTCCCAGTGAAAACATCCTTAGCATAGTCCCACACCTGTGTCTCATGAAGCAGAGCAAAAAAGGTCATGGAAATATTCTAAAGTACTGTAGTACCAAAAGTCCTTTGTGTGACTGATTCTCTAAGCTGCACAAAGAAGACCTGAGCAATGACTATGTTAACAGACACGCTAACATGGAAGGTGAAAATCTCAAGGGGTCCCATTCTTAGATAAAGAACAACAGGCAAATGATGAGTACCGAGACTGGGAAAATCTGCCTTTTCCAGGGATGAATTCCTGACTTTTTATCCAACACAAGTAGCCTTGAAACCATACCCACACAAACAGCAAAAATGGAATCGTCAAGTTTTATTTATGTATTTGTTGATACATATGCACTATACTGATTAGGGCAAATTAAATTTATCAAGGTAAATCAAAGGAACCTAATAGCAATCCAAAATAAGGAGATTTCAATTTGAAAACTCAACGTGTGGGAATGTATTGGAGGAAGGAAAAAAGGGGGGGAGCAATTGACGTAATTGTATTTTAATTAAAACATAAAAATAAATAATATAAATAAAAAGATATCTCAAGTGAAAATTTCATAAATGCACTGTTACTTAGAAATGGAATCTTAGCTACTTCTTTATAAATTAATTATTTGATTTTTAAAATGCTGATGAATATTTATTCCCAAGAGCTCAGCTATGTATCAGAAATTTCTTGCGAAAGATAGTCATTTGTTTCTAAAGTCCCAAGATAGGGTCCACTTACCATATTTTATAGATAGTCATCAGGATTACTCCTCACCTCGTAGCTACAGAGCACAGCAGTTAGTCTTTGGCTCTTGCTCATTCTACAAGGCTTATTGTTTTAGTACTTTTATTGCTGAGTTAAAATACCATGACCATAAATAACATGGGGAGGAGAGCGTTTGTTTTGCTTCCACTTCAATACCACAGCTCATCTACAAAATGCAGGGCAGGAACTCAAGGCAGGAAGCTGGGGACAGGAAATAACAGAGGCGTGGGGGAAATCTGACTTCCTGGCTTGTCTCCTGTCACTTTCTCAGGCTCTCTTCTTGTAACACAGGCCTCCAGCTAAAGAGTGGCACTGTTCACAGTGAGATGAGAAAATGCCCTACAGACTTACTAACAGGCCCATTCCATGGAATCATTTTCTCAATTAGATTCTTCCCAGATGAGCCTAGCTTATATTAAGTTGACTTAGAAAATAATTAGAATGTTTGTTTTCCTGCTTGCCTTTGCATTGGTGTTGGTTATATAGAGGAATTCGCATGATTTCAGCCTACTAGATATCTAGAGGAAAACAAAAATGCTCGCCATCCCTTCCACCAGTCCTGTCTCCTTTGCTTGACTTCATCTTGATCATGTGTAAGGTCAGTTCTTACATCAGGAGCTATTTTAATCTTTCTCTTATCAGGGTCCATGCTTTCCAGAGTTACAGTGAATTCAGGAAGTGGAGTACTTACTCATCTCTGATTACTGAACTGCTTTGTAACAGACACACATAGGCTAGATTGGTAAGTTTTTCCTGAATGTTTTTATTTTCAGATCTGAAATATTCAAAGTTAACGGAGAAAGTAAGACATTTTCAGAAAAACTCAAATAAATCACGGAAGGAAGGAAAAATAAGGATGCTTTCAGGAATGCCAAAAACAAAAGACGGTTTGTTCATTGGAACAGGACCTTAACAAGGGGCGCTGTAGGTAACGGCGGGGGGAGGAACAGTGTGAGCTGCAGTACGTTTTCTTTCTGTCTGGAGCAGAACTACATTCAGTGACCATAAGCGAGTGACATTTTAAATAAAATATCTCTGTACAAAGACATTGGTTTTTAGATTATTATCTTTAACGTTATTACATCTGAAAACATTTATTATACAAAATCAAGGGAAAATATTAGCCACTATGATAAACACCTTTTTAACACTCAAAGTGCATTCGTCCCGACTGCTTTCCTCAATTGATTGCTCTTGGTGAGAAAGTTCATGAGGCATGGAGCCCAATTCACTTAAATGAATGTGTTGGATCTTGTCACTAGGGATTTCCATTCTTAAGATTGATGCTCTGAGCATTAGGAAAACTTATTAGTGGCTTCTATAATGCAGCTTTGTTTTTCACAATAATAAATTACCCTTAATTTAAAGTTGTGACAAACTTAATCTGCTGCAGAAGTCAGGTCATAGATCTGTTTAATGATTACTTACCTCATTCTTTCGTTTCTGTGGTTGGAATTTATCTTTTTTTCTTTCAGAATATCTGAGTTAAACTTCTCAGTTGTTGATTATTCTAATATTGTTTTAAATCTGCATTACTTTATGACTCTCATAACATGGTGTTGTTTATCCTATTGTGAATTTTCAACAGGAACTTAATTAGAATTAATCACCCTCATATGTGCCCTGTTAGTTTGAATAATTTTATTTATTTTAAAAGAAGGGAAACTAGTTCTAAAGCTTGTCTCCAGAGTAATCATTTCACAGCCCTTTAACACATTTTATTTTAATATTAATGAAAACACAAGACAATTTTTATCAAGTATGGGAAATCACAAATGTTGTTTATTATCACTTTTATGTCTTATTTAAACTACCTATGTCTAAAAGTTGACCATTAGATTATTGCACTGTGGGGATTTATTCCAAAACAAAAGATGTAAAGTTGTATTACTACTTATATATTCACACTGATAGTCATTAGCACAACTATGTAATAAACTTGAATTTTTGGCTTTTGTTGGCAAATTTCAACAATTCAGTGTCTTTTTAAACTCTTTAACCCACTTTCATGGATCAATAAGAAAAATATTCATGAATACAAGTCAAATCAAAAGAGAAATCCAACTGACCAAACAAGCAAAAATAAATAAATAAATAAATAAATGCCCCATTAAGAAGCAATTAAATGTCAACCATTAACCAATTTTCTCCATTCTCCCTGCCAAACAAATGATATGCCTTTTCACAGAGAGATGTGTCTTCAAACTTCAGTGGTGGTAATGGCTCTCTTTTGGAACAAAGCTGGGTTTTGAGAACTAACAAAGAAAGGAAACAATAGCTCCAGCTATTCTATGAAGTATATACAATGTAAGCAACATTCACCCTAGTCTTAGATTATACAAATATACAAATCTGTCTTCATGAAATGGTGTTTTCCTACCTGTTGATGCGTAATTATTCGGTTAGGACAAACGCAGGGTCCACTGTGATTTAATGGTTTTCTCAAGTTGAATAAGATGTATGTGAGAGGCTTTCAGAGTTAATGTCTACAACTTTCCCTGTTGGTTCGATTATTAAACATTTCCTGAGCCTGTTTGGGCGCTGGGACCCAGTGGTGAATGCAAACGGGGGGAGTTCCTTTGTTTCAATAGCCTGCCAGCAGCAAGGTAGGCCTTTTGTTTGCTAGGTCCCTGGCCAGTAAGGGGCCCTGATCCTGTACCAGAAGATCCATCGGAGGGGTGAGTGTGTTCCTGACCCGTGGAAACAGAGCACAGACATCCCCCAAGCTACTAAACTTCCTGCTCAATCTGCAGGGGCTCCTAACCCTGGCTAGTGACCCTCTCTTCCTACCCCATCCCAGCTTGCATTCAAACACCCCCTCCCTTCCCTTCTTCGGGGCCATAGATCCCTGAGCTAAGCCTGTTTGGGCGCTGGGATGGGTGGTGTGTGCAACCGGGTGGGAGTTCCTTTGTTTCAATAGCCTGCCAGCAGCAAGGATCCGGAAAACAGACACTCCAGGGACCGTAGCAAGGGGCCCTGATCCTATACCAGAAGATAGATCAGAGGGGTGAGTGTATTCCTGACCCATGGCAGAAGCCCTGGAAACTGAGCACAGACATTCCTCAACCCCCTAAACTTCCTGTTCATTCTGCAGGGGCTCCTAACACTGGCTACTGCCCCTCTCTTCCTACCCCATCCCAGCTGTATTCAGGCACCCCCTCCCTTCCCTTCTTTGGGGGCCATAGATCCCCCAACTCAGCCAGTTTGGGCTCTGGGATGGGGGTGAGTGCAACCTGGCTGGTGTTCCTTTGTCTCAATAGCCTGCCTGCAAGGTAGGCCTTTTGTCTGCAAGCTCCATGGCCAGCAAGGGGCCCTGATCCTGGACAAGAAGACCCATCAGAGAGCATTAGCAGGAAGAGATGGGCAGGCGCCAATGCAAGAATTCTTACAACAATCTGAAAAACAACACAATAACACCGGAACCCAGCGAACCTACAACAGGAAGACTTGAACAGCCTAATGCAGAAGAAGTAGAAAAAAAAAACTGACATTATGAAAGTGATAGAAGCCCTTAAAGAGGATATGAAAA
>LOEQ01004357.1:74376-88652 GCA_001685075.1 Bramus lutescens | reverse complement strand
ACTGAGATCTGGTGCCCTCCTCTGGCATGCGGGTATACATGGAGGCAGAATGTTGTACACATAATAAATAAATAAATATTTAAAAAATCTCCAAGAACTAATTTTAAAATATTACATTAATACAGTCAAAAATTACCTAGCCAGAAATCTCAGCTTTCAATACTAAGGCATTTACAGGTTTTGGGTTATTTTGTTTGTTTGTTTGCTTGTTTTTGCTTTTTATTTTATTGTTTATTTGCTTGCTTGTTGGCATGCAAATACCAAGAATTGTCATTTTCCAGTCTTTTATTGTTCCAAAACTGACCCCAAGAAATTAGCATACCCTGTAATTAGTTGACTATTTTCTAGGAAAGAAGTGGTAATGTTATGATTCAGGATCAAAGAAAAAAATCTCCACCAGTATTACCCCTTTCTTTGTAACAGTAAAGTATTTCTGAGTAATGAGCAAGCAAATATTTTTCTTTATCTTATATATACTTATAAATCCTATGACTCCAAGGGTTGCTCATAGAAGAGAGCTAAAAGTCTTGAATGTTCCATTTTTCCTCTCCCCACTGTCTTTTTCACTGCCCAGAAAGTCAAGGATATTATCATTCTTTTGTTCAGAATACAACCTTGGTGAATGCAGGAACTAGTTACATTAACTGAGGAAAAAATGAATACATTAAAAAAATCCTGAATTATTCACAATATTAATATTTATTTGTTTAAAATGTATGGTGATAAAATTATTTTCCAGAACAAAAGAATGAAATATTGGCAGCTACTTAATGCTCAGCACCTGCTGTGATGGCAGATGACAGAATCTTCTGATCTGGTATGGTCCACTGTCATCTTTCCTCAGATTTCTAATATTTGTGTGAAACATCTGATGACTATGATGAAAAGTACAACCATGATTATTAGGTACACCGAAACACTCACTTTTAAATGAAATATTCAATATTTGTCTGAGACTAATATACTTAATATTATAGAGTTCTGGAGATTTCCTCTTTCTCGATTCAGTGTTTCTGCCTCTGCAGCTTCTTTTCATATTCTTTTGGAAATTTATGAAGTTACTAACCCAAGCTTTCCACAGATTATATTGAAAACATGTATTTTACCCAACTAAAGTATTGTTAAGCATTGTTTAGGGTCTTAACTATTGAGAATCTTAACTGTCCATCATGTTATATCAGATATTTTTAATATTAATTAATATTATTAAATATTTAACAGTATTAAAAAATATTAATGTTATAATTTTATAAATATGTTAGTATCAATGCATTCGTAACTTTATGACATATTCATAATTACAAAAATTACTAAAACTCTATTGTCTCTATAGTAATCTTTGGTTATTGGAAGACAATCTCTATATTTTCCCCTGCTAGTTGTACTGATCCATGTCTTTGATTCACTTTAGAATGATGGTGGCCTCCAGCTAAGACCACTTGTCCGACATCTGAGATTATGTATCCAATCACTTTAGTCATCCGTTGTATATCATGTCCATGTATATTCAGCTACCATGAGTATATCTCTGAAATTATTTTTTAAGTTAAAATTTTCCTTTTACCAAATACGTTTGCTTACAGTACATACTTTCTCTAGTCATGCCCATCAATCATCCCACACATGGATGTCTAGTATCATTTATAATTCTGCCTTTGCAGGATTTTTCGTATGGAAAGAATACCCAGTCTTTCTATAATTTGCTTAAAGGCCACCCCTAAAGTCCAGCTTCATCTTTATGTATTTTTCTTTCTTTTTTTTTTTTTTGCCCTGCTCCAGGTAAGCAGAACCACTCATTAGGATTTCTGTGTAAAAAGTCTAATTCATTTTCCTAATACCACCTTTGTTCTCAGTGAGATACTGTAAAAGTTAATTAAAAATATCTTATTTTTTTAAAGTTACTCAGATATGGATCACCAAGGTGAAATCATCTGTAAAACATAATTCACTAAGCAATTAATAATCATGATGAACCATGTTCAGTCCTATGTGTCAATGTGGATAAAACTAAACTGTTAAACTAGACCCCTTAAAAATCTATTTCAATATAAAAGTATTAAAATATTTTAAATTTTTCTCAGCTCTATTTATCCCATTTGTGTCATTTAAATAACAATGTTATCCTAGCAGTACAATAAAGAATGGAATTCTTATTTCTTTGTGCCTCAATTCCTAAGATTTAGCGTTATATCTTTTATAAAAATTTAAATAGAATATGCAATGCAAGCATAAAACAAAAACAGTAGTATTTAGCCTTAGTAAGAATATTTTTCTTTTAAAGAAGAAAAAGAAGCAACTCAAGTAAACTTTGAACTAAATATAAACATCTTGACTTTTAAAGGAGATAATTTACCCACAGCATTTGAGATGAATTAGAATGTCAAAATGCGTTCATGTGCTGCTGATATTGGAGCTTGATATAGGTTTCTGAAATGTTACGATGAAAGCCATTTAAATTATAGAATGTCACAAACACCTCTTAGACTATGAAAGAACAGCTCATCAGCATATAATATGCCAAACTATGAGAAAAACAATCTGGCAAACAGAAATAATAGCTTTTCCTTATAACAACATGTCAAATTACTGACTTCACTATTACTATGGTTACTGAATTGTTCAATACTAATATGACTAGCACCACACAAGAGAAAGTAAAACTCCCCCTACCACAAGCTTCTGTATAGATTTCCATGCATAAATACAAACTTGTGAGAAAGCTAATTTTCAAAAATGTTTCAATAATAAGCATAAAATGTAACTTTTAAGATTAATCCTTTATTTTTCAGATTCTAATATTTTGCAGTGCATCTTAAATAGTGATTTTTGACTCGGATAAAGGCGATCTAAGTACGTGACTTTGAAATTCAGAAAAATTATTTATATCTGTAGAATAATCTACCCCTCAGCCATTATCAGAGAAGCTACTTTGTAATATTTCTTCATTTTGATGGGTATGATTATTTGCCTGCATGTTCACCACCACCATACCTGGCGCCTACTGAGGCTAGAAGTAGGTATTAGAAACTCTAGAAGAGGAATTGCTGGTGGTTGAAGCTCCTAAGTGGGTAGTGGGAAACAAACTTGGAACTTCTGCAACAGCAGTAAGTGTTCTTAACTGCTGAGACATCTGCTCAGCCCAGGAAATAGTATTGTAATTTTTTGTCATGAATAGGGATTAATCTAAGGATTCTAAACTCATTCACACCAAATAATTAGAGACTGTAGCATACTTAACTCTAAGTTAACATAACTCTACCATACCTCTGCACTCCCCAGCGTTCAGGAATCATTATGGAATGTATATGGCAAGATCATAAGAGCCATAAGTAGTGGATGCCTGCAGTGCAACTGAATTTCCTGGCATAACAGTGCCATCAGACACATGAACACACAGCACCTGTGACTGCATTTACAAGGCATTTACAGGCTAAAGCTGTCAAAAAACCCATTATGGGTGAGAGGGGGCTCATGAAGTCTCACACAAATCAATGGAATTATGAACAATTGATAACTGCTAGGAGAAGCAGTCAGCTTTCAAGAATATTGGCCTCCAAAAGCTATCTATGATCTTGTAGATGACCCTACCTGTGAACCTACAAGCAGTACTAAGAAAACTCAGGTGTGTTAAAAAAGAATACACACAATTGTGACAGAAAATGGTTGAGTGGATTAAAGAGGAGGTGGTTGGCATGGGGTGGTGGATTTGATAAAAAAAATTATAAGCATATGTGGAATTTGATAGCAATGAACTGGAAAAACACAGAAAAAAAGAATCATGTATGCAAAATATTTTAAAGATTATAAAAATGTACATTACTACTGCCTTCAAATCTTCTTGTATACTGAAATACCTGCAATAAAAATCCTTGACATGAAGTAGTTTAGTATTTGCACCAATGTGTGGATAATTAATAAATATGATATGAACAAAGAAGTTGCATTTGGGCTTGAAACACAAGAAAAACTTGATCTTCTCAAACAATGTAGATGAGCTCAAAAGGCATGATGCTTAGTGAAAAAGTCTGGCAGAAAAAGACAGATCCTTCGTGGTGCATACTAAATTTAGTTTTAAAATGTATGCACATTACCCTGAATACTTTCAATTATTTCTATATAATTTATATTACCTAATGCAATACAAATTCTTTATAAATAGCTTTTGTTCAAATATTTTTCAGGAAGTATTGAGTAACTATACATTTTCAATGAAAATACATTTTTTTTCCTTTCCAGTCACCAACAAAATTGGTAAGAATATACCCTGAGGAAGACAAGTCTCAATAAATGGTGCTTTGAAAACTGTACATAGACATGGTAGATAATGGCATTGTACTGTGTAATTTTATGTTAACTTGACACAAACAAGAGTCATTTTGGAAGAAGGAACTTAATTGAGAAAATTCTCCCATCAGATTGACAAGTAGCAACTCCATGATTGGTGAAGGAGGTCCTTCTGCATTTGTGTTGATTTCATTGGTTGAATAAAAAAGCTGCTTTGGTCTTTTGGTATGGCAGCCCTTAGGTGTGTGGAGTAGACAGAACAGAATTCTGGGAGGAGGAAGGCAGGCAGAGAGAGCCACCATAGAGCCAGCCACCAGGTCAGACATGCTGAATCTTTCCCGGTAAGCCACGACCCTGTGGTGACATGCAGATTATTAGAAATAGGTTGAATCAAGATGTGAGAATTAGCTAATAAGAGGCTAGAAATAATGGGCCAGGCAGTAATTTAATTAATACAAATTGGTGTGTTTTTATTTTTCAGGGGTTAAGCTAGCTGGGTGGCTACTTATGTTACTACTCATGATCCTGGATGTTATAATAAATTAACCATAAGGAGAAAGCTAGTATACACTCTTTCACTGCCTCTGCATCAGTTCCTGTCTCTTAAGTGCCTACTTTGAACTTAGTGCAAAGTTACTATATAGCACAGGAAACAAATATTTAAGTAAATAGAAAATAGTCCAAAGCATACCTCAGATAGGGATTTGTTATCTAAAGTAAATAAGAAATATTTCAACAGTAAAAAAATATAACTAGATTAACAACATGAGAAAAGAACTCAGATACTTTTTTAGAGATATAAAAATGGTGAAACCTATGTTTAAAAAGCGCCGTATATCAGCAGATTTGCAGGAATCATCATGTAAAACCATAACACACTATCACTTTGCTTCTATTAGAAAGGGATTACACAAAACTAAGTCAGTTTTGCATGCTCAGTGCTGTGGGAGCGCCTCTACCCAAAAGCTTTTTAAGACACCAGCCCACTTGGGTGTGGTCACTTACACTGTAAATGCAGCTATAAAACATGCACTTGCTCATCTTGTTTCCTCTGTGTCTGGCTTCCTCTGTGTCAACTCCAGACTGAGTTTTTCCTCTTCCCAGTATTTCCCTGTTCTAGTCACCCCACCTTTACTTCTTTCCTGGTTGCCTTTCCTATATCTTCTTAGCTACTGGCCAATCAGCATTTTATTAAAACAATACAAGACCACTGTCCCACAGCAGCTCAGGAGTATCATAAGGAAATGACATCAGCATTCACGTGAGACTTCTAATTTTACCACATTGTTCACCTTATTCAGAATATAGACTCCACTCTCACATGTCTACCAAGAGATTAATAAATAGTACAGTTGTGATATTGATGATAAATTATATTTAACCTCTACACATGAGGAAATCTTGGTTGTCTCTAAAACATAGATGAACTTGAAAGGCATCATGTTAATTGAAATAAGCTTGGCATACAAAGGCAAATGTTGCATGGTCCAATGTACATTGAGAATCTGAAGAACTTAATCTCAGAAAGACAGTGGGCAGGACGATAATTGCAGTGGGCTAGTGGGATAGAACAGGGACAAAGAATATTTGCAATAGTCTTAATTTGCAAAAAATAAGAAAAGATGTTTAGACTGTAGGTCTTACATTTTTTGCTCAGTAATTAGCTTAGTACAAGGCTCCTCACCCCAAGAGCTGAGAGACAATGTTGCAGAAGTTGTCTATTGTCTTTCAGAATTAGTTGTGAATTTGGTCACTGTGAGCAATCAGAATAAGACTCAATGCTCATAATATTGTCAATATGGAAAGAGAAAATTACATTAGCTGATGTATCTCTCATTAACAGCAAGATTATGATATAAGCTGGAATTTAATCATTACATATTGGATCATGAGAAAAATAGTGACAATGCTAAGTATTATTATGGATTACAGAATTTAGCTGGATCAGTTCTCAGCTTTCACAAGCTGCTAGACACCATGTCCAGCAGAGAAAATAAAGATGCCCTGACAAAATCTGAAGAACAGCTACAAGACTGAACATCTCTGTAGAATTCTGGTTATGAGGGAATTGGGCCATCAGGATTAATGCTTTTCTCAAAGCTCAAAGACACATAAACATTTGGAATCATTAAAAAGGAGACACAACTACTTATCAGTAGGTCATAGAAAATGTCATTTCTTTTTTAGTTAGGAAGAGCTTTTCTAAATATATTAATTGTATTTGCATAACTGTTAAGGCTTAAATACTTCAGGATCATCTTCTATATGTCTCTCTGATATGGTACTTAGAGTCATTGTACATGTTAAACTTATTTTGAACTCATAATTCATATCCATATGACTTATAGAAAAACTTTCTTTGAAAAGGATATGAAAAAGATTCACAATAAATTTGCAGATTTGTTAGAAATTAAATTCCTAAATTCACACATGTACAGAAATTCTAATAATATTCATTCCAATATACTGAAAAAATTTTCCAGTTGTTCAGTACATTATATGTAGTATATGTACACTTAATGATATGAACATGAAAACTTTCTGAGTTTACCTTTGTTTGTAATTCACTATGCTATTGAGATGTGAGTTATTTCCTTAGTGACTTATATACAATAGTGCAACTGCCTTATGAAAAATATTATAAATTGAATTAAGTGATCCTTTAAAATAAGACAATTAAAACTACTATGCTTGCACTCTGATGGACTAATAATAAAACTAAGCATTTCTATTTTTTCTGATATGTGAAATTTTATTAAGGCATTTTTTATTTTTTGTTTTTAGGCAAGGTCTATCTACATAGTCCTCACTGTCCTGGAACTCACCATTTAGACCAGGATGGCCTCATGCTTACAAATATTTGTCTGCTTTTGCCTCCTGTGTTCTGGCATTAAAGGTATGTGCTACCATACCTGGCCCAGCTTCTGAACTTATTTAAAATATATATCATAAATAAAATTCTGTATTTAAATATTTACCATTCTAGTTGTGTTACTCTAATTTTCTCATTATTGAAGGACACTTCATCCTTACAAATGGTCCCATGTATTACTGCATAACCAGTGATTGACTTTCTCCTTCACTGACCTCCATACTGCTTTGAAAATCTTTCTTAGTCTCCTTTACCATGAGTACAGTTCTCTGTTCAGAGGGCATCCATCTGGGTAACTCAGATATGTATTCTTTTATCTAAAAATTATATCACCATGATGAGTCATGTCAGGCTCCCAAACTGTAAAGCAAGGTGCTGACAAAGAACAGGAAACAACTTTCCAAATCTGGATATTTGCAGTGCACAAAATTAAAGTGACACTCTAGCCTGTAACAAGAAAGAATTGTCTACAATCTTAAAGTCAATCAGTAATTATTGTTTTATTGCAGAGCACAAATTATATACTCTGAAGAAAAACCATATAATCTGAAGAAATGTGGGAATATAGTTTGATGACATAAAAATAAAAGCGTTGGTGAAGTGGAATGTGTCAGATGGGGGAATGCAAATCAAATAATCCCACACCAGCTTTAACTATGGTATACTAAGGGTTTTCTTTAATAAAGGGAACTCACCGATCACCATGAGGAGAAAAGAGAAATGGAGTACATCCAGGAAGCAGGTGTGGCAATCAGGGGAACAGACTATTGTAAAGTCTGAATACTCAGTCATGTGTGCTGATCTTGTGCTCTCATTGTCTCATTGATTAATTTAGCTTCTGGTCCTTATTCGGCACATGTGATTCCAAGGTATGAAATCTGTCTATTAAAGATAATGTCTCATTCTAGAATATACTTTGAATGGAATATACATTGCCTTCCTGGAGAAATACCTTATCTGTTAACCTATCATAACTCTTCAACAGATTCTTATTGCTAAATTCAACAGTATGAGTTCTTCAGATAATTTCTCAGCACCCTTTGACATGGATTGGATTTTGTCTGTCCAATTAATGTTATCCTTCCCAATAGTATTTACTTTTTCAGCAAGCTTTTTGTTATTAGTCTGTAAAGACTATGTCATTTCTAAAAGTGGATCGTATTGGGCTCTGTTATCAAACGATTTTCTTAAAGATATAATATGAAAAACAAAGCTAATTCTCCAAATCAAATAAATGGATATATAAGAAAAATCACATAAGCCTTGAAGAATACCATCTATAGCATAAGCAAATTGGTTACTAAATTCTCAAATGATTATATTGTTAGTCATCATATTACTTTCAAATTTTCAATTTACTCACCTGCCCTAGGCAATTTCAGTGAATTGGAGTAGGTGTAATAATCTTTATTGGCCATCAGGTGTCCCTGTTGTTGTCGTGTGGCAGAGGGACTGAGCGGCCGGGCTCCCACTGCTGGTTCCCACTGTTACCTACTTAGCTATTGATAAATATGTTTTATTTAGCAATATAAAAGTTGTTATTAAGCGATTTCATACACAGACGGAGTTGATGGTGGCTTTTTAGTCAGTTGCAAGCTGTGTGCAATGTGCTCAGTCAGCAGAGTAATGCTGTGGGGATCATGTGATGTGAGAAACAAAGCAGAATGGCTGGCTGCTGTGGGGAAAGTTGGGATCCTAGGCAGTGGCAGGTGGGCCACTGGTGGTTGAGAAATGTGCTCAGGCTGGTGAACTGGGAGCACAGGAGGGGTTTGGAGGAGCATCAGCAAGTGTGGTCTTAGCCCCACATTGGGGGGTGCAATGGGGTAATGCAAAAATATAATCCCACACTAGGTCCAAATAGGGTATACTAAGGGAACTCATAGATTACCATGAGGAAACAACAAGAATGGAATCCATCCAGCTGTGGCAAGTTGTGGTTGGGGAGGTTGGTCCTGCTGGCCTTTTGGAACCCAAAGCCACACCCTACCTGCTTTAGCTTCTCAAAGGCTATTGACTCAAGGAGGTTTCCCATCATGTTGAAATCTGTATGATGACACACTGATAAGAGTATTTTCTTGTAGGCATGGGAACCTGGATTCAAATTCAAAACCTCCATAAAATAATAGAATGGCCAAACGTGCTTATAACATCTTGTTGGGGACAGAGACAAAAGGATAGCATAATCTTGTTGGCTATCAACCTAGTTCCAGGTTTTGTGAGAGACTAACTTATCCTCAAGGCAAAAAGATAGAGAATGATACAGGAGGACACTTGATTCCTCCCTTATTTTTCTCACATTCTTGGCCTTACCTCTCAGAGCCCATCCCCCAACACAGCTGCATGGCATAAACATGGTGACAAAACCTCCTACATATAATCCTGAATAGACATATCCATCTCCAAACTATAGCATCATTCTTTGAGATTTTGTACCTTATGTAGAGAACAACACAATAGAATAGTTGTAAGTATATATATTTTATTTTCATTACTAAAACATCTTTCTCTTGGCCTTTCATAGAAAGACTTTTCAAACCAAAACAATATCCTGGATCCTTTGGTCACAAACTTCTTCTTTTCCCTCAGATCATTTTCTAACCAATCATATTATAGTTTGTTGACTGATGGTTCTGTTCCACATGTCCCACATCTCTTTAGTCCCAAATAAACACACAGAGGTTTACATTAATTATATACTGTTTAGCCTATTAGCCTATTAGCTCAGGCTTCTTATTAACTCTTATAATACATTAGCCCATAATTCTTGTCTGTCTTAGCCATCTAACTTGGTACCTTTTATGGCAAGGCAGTCATATCTTGTTAGCTCTGTGTCTGGCTTCCTTTGTGTCTAGGTCATGACTGCAGACTGACTCTCTCTCTTCCCAGAATTCTCTTGTTCTTTTTACCCCACCTATACTTTCTGCCTGGTTACCCTGCCTATACATCCTGCCTGGCAACTGGCCAATCAGCATTTTATTAAACAGGTACAAGACACAAATCTTTACAGGGCAAAACTATTGTCCCAAAGCAATGGTTTCCTGTAAATTCTTATTTATTTCAAGTTTCATGTTCAGTGTCATTGAACCTTCCATATTATTTTAATTGTTCTTTACATTAAAGTTTACCCTTCAAAATGTCTGGACCATGTCATTGAATGACAAGCCAAGATATTAGTAAATTCTTTTTTCACTTATTCCATCAGAAGGTAGGTAATTATTCATTCTAGAATTTGTCTTGGACCTTTGATAGGATTAAAAGAGATCATGTCACAAAAGAGATGTTTAACTATTGAGTGTAGGCTTCAAATAATGAGTGCTACTTCTTTTGTTTTTTGATCAAGCCATTGGAAGAAAAATGCTGTGTTAAGGGGTCCAACTCCTCTGAGACAAACTCTGAAGAAATACAAACTCATACTATACAGAGAGAGGTCATATGTAGAAGCAGTAGGTTGCCAGGCAGGCTGAGGATGCTTCTCTGACACTTTACTAATTTTTATTTTGTTAAATGGAGTCAAGTGAAAAGAAGAAAGTTGTGATGCACAGAAGATACACCTAATACTTGACTTACAAAATTAGAAGTATATTGTTGATACTGATCTTCATTGGGACAGCACATAAATTCTTCAAGTACCCTTTTGTCTTATGCCCATTTAAATCCAGTGGGAGTCTTGAGAAAAATCTAGCAGCTATATCCAGGTATCTGTTCTTTGCTTTAGCAAACCTTGATTACTTTTCTCCTGAGGGGCTTTTACTAAATAATTCATCTGGAAACACATTTCTGTACTTCATCATATACAGTGAGAAACATCAATTGACATATTGTTGGCATTGAAATCAACTTTATAGCAGGCTTTGCTTATGTGACTCACTTCTATCTTCCCAGTGGCCATAGAGGGCATGAAGACTTGTTCTGAAATACAGAAAGAAGGTCAACATCTTTCTATACTGCTATGAGTTTATTTATTGCATTTTTCAGTTTTCATAGTTTGTTTATTTTCTTGACTAACAAATTCCCAGACAGTTTTTTGCCTCACACAGTTTTCTCATTCACAAATAAGTCACCTCTTTTAACTGCTTATTGTGACACTAATAGCACCTTATTTCTAAATACCAATCTCTGCTTCTGTCAAGGAAAGAACATCACTATGAACATTGATGATAAAGCGTATTTTTTAAAGAAATTAGCCTTACATAATAGTGACTCAAGTTAAGGGATATGAAAGTCTGGAGTGAGAATAAGATACAGCTGTTAAGGACCCAAGTGGATCAGTCACTCGGGTGAACAGTGTCTTCAATGGTAATTTTAAGTCAAACAGTTCCAAATAAATGTGATCATGGAAAAGGAAGATATACTGGAAACAACCACAGCCATAACAACCTCTGTTTTAAGGGTCCATGGCCTACCATTAGATGATGAACATGGATCTTCTTTATCCAACAATACCAGAGTGCATATAGAAGGGTTATGAACATCATGACTCACTGGCCAGTCTTTGATACCATCATCTGTAACACACGTGATAGAGAAAAGCACTTACTACTGTTTCAGTTGTTCTGAATCTTAACTTCATTTCTCTTTAACCAGTTAGAATTCTAGTTACTATTCTAAGAAAAATAAACATAGTTATAATATTTACCAAGTTAAAAATATAGTCAAACCCATCCCATTCTCACGACTTGATTTTTAAAATTTAAATCTCTTATATACTTGAAACATATTCCTAAGGAATGTCTTAGAAACTGAATGCATCTTGTAATTCTTCTGTAACTATGCAATTATAATTTACCTTTTGAACAATGAATGGACCTATTACCTACAATATATATATTTTGAAAAACATACATATTATTTTGGAAAGATTTAATTCACTAGTCCATGATATTAACTATTTATCAGTACCTCAGGACTTATTTATAAAGTTTTATGATGTAATTACTATCTTATAGGGCAAGTTTCTTTGATATTTTTTCTAAGATTTGTTTTAAAATGTGTGTGTGTGTGTGTGTGTGTATGTGTATGTGTGCTTGTATTTGGTTGGGCACTTGTAAATACAAGTACCCATGGAGACCAGAAGAGGTTGTCACATGTCTTGGAACTGAAGTCAAGTCAAGTTGTTACCAAGTAGCCAGACATAGTAGCTCCTATCTTTAATTTCAGCACTTGGGATGCAGAGTAGGCAGATTTCTTATGAACTGAGGACAGTTTATTTTATCCTGAATTGTAGGACTGTCATTACTGTGCTCTGAAATCCTGTCAGAAGAAGAAGGAGGAGGAACAGGAGAAGAAGAGGAAGAGGAAGAGGATGAAGAAGAGGAAGCAGAAGAAAAAGAAGAGTAGGAGGAGGAGGAGGAAGAAGAAGTTGATGATGAAGAAGAAAAGCACTTGTGATTTTAAACACTGAGTCGTCTTTCTTGTTCTGGTATCGGCATTTTTTTGTCTTAATACAAATAACAACCCTTTTATTTTTGGCCTTTTCTGAAAACATGCTTTTTTAATACAACCATAATGATCCAGGCTTAATATAAAAAATAAAATAGTAGAATTTGGAATCTCTGTTATAGGCAATAACCCAGGTTCACTAAAAAATAAAATAAAATAAAAAATAATTTGAACAAAATTTAAGGTGTAGTTTATCTAAATTACCCCTGACTAGGACTTTCTTGTCAAATTTTCTCTTGGGGACTGCTAGTTCCCAAATAATGACATAGACTTATAATTAATTATGAAAGTTTGGCCTTTAGTTTAGGATTGTTCCTAACTTAATCTACATTTTCCCCATGGCTTTTTTGCCTCTCTTCATATATATAATCTGACTACCTCCATGTTTCACTGACATCTCTCACCTCTCCTCAGAGTTCCTCTTAACCTGGAAGAATCGTCTATTCTCTCCTGCCTAGCCATTTGGTTCTTTATTAAACCAATCAGACAGCACCTTAAGCAGAGACACATCTTTACAGTGTACATAAAGATTATCACACAACACCTGCCAGTATTACTGGAATCAGCTTTAGAGAAGTCAAGTGGCCTATATCTTCAGTTCAAGACTGGTGCCTGAGATGATCAAGATTCACAGGATACGCCAGTCAGGACTTGATCATAACTCTCAATTTTCTTTAGGTCCCTATAAGATTATCAGCACCCCCAACCAGCCGGAAGTAGCCTGCAATACTACGCCCACATTCCCAAAAAATGGACTATGGATATTTTCCTTTGTTAAAAAAGAAAAGAGGGGGAAATGTTGCAGGAGAATTTCTGTATTCTGTCAATCATGTTTTAAATAAAAGCTGATTGGCCAGGCAGGAAGTATAGGCGAATCAACCAGACAGGAAGTAGAGGTGGGGCGATGAGAACAGGAGAATTCTAGGAAGGAGGAAGCCCATTTCTCCCAGTCTTGCCCAGATCACGGAAGAAGCAAGACGTAATCTACCCAGCTGCTAAAGGTACTGAGCCATGTGGCTAACATAGTTAAGGATAATGGGGTAATATACGTTATAAGAGCTAATACAAAGCCTGAGCTAATGGGCCAATAAGTTTTATAACTTCTGGAGATCTCTGTGTAATTTTCTTTGGGGCTTACCAGCTATGGTGTACCGGGTGGGACAGAAACCTCAACAAGCCTTGCCCTCATGTTACGCAACATTTAGATGAGTCTTTTTTATGTTCTATCCTTGCAACCATTCCAAAATACACAATCCATTTTTCAACCAAACAATCAAACCACACATACATAAATATTATATTACATAATTTGCTGTGGTTTCACTCCTACTACCCTATGATCTTTTCAGCATGAATTGCTTATGCTTTTGATTTCATGGTTGTCACAGCACTAGACAGACTACTAAGATCACTATTAGTAATATCCTCATAACTTTACACCCAAACCAAATGCTGAAAAAAACACATTTTCATTGAATATCTGACAGTATGTTTTCTCTCATGAGGAAAGCATGAAACATGTTCTTGAATTTAAAATATAAGATGTTATTAAATGAAATTAACAGATAAACAATTTGATATGGGTAGGTAAATACCAATGTTTATTATATATTTGATTAATATGTGTATACGTGTGTGTGTGTGTGTGTGTGTGAGAGAGAGAGAGAGAGAGAGAGAGAGA
>LOEQ01004357.1:10785-25757 GCA_001685075.1 Bramus lutescens | reverse complement strand
TATCTATCTATCTATCTATCTATCTATCTATCTATCTATCTATCTATATGTTTTGCTGTCACATCTGGTTCTACCCAAGTTTCTGGGACATCCAGCTTCTGGTTCCTGGCCATCCAGGAAGTGTATGACATGGGCTCCCTCTCTTTGCATTAAACTCAAGTTAAACCAGTCATTAGTTGGCCACTCCGAAAATCAATGAGCCACCATTGCTCCAGCACATCTTGCAGGTAGAACAGGTTGTAAATAAAGGGTTTTGTGGCTGGGTTAGTGCCTCAGTACCACTACTGGATGCCTTGGACATTTACAGAAATGTTCAGGCTCCATTAGAGCCCATTAATAGGAGTTCTGCCTAGGGTTAGCTTTATAGGGTCTGGGTAGTTTCCACTGTACATTATGCCCCCAACTTTCCCTCTAACTCCAGTTATTTCTCACCCAGACTCTCCCTACATCCCTCCTTCAGCAATCTGAACCCTCCTTTTTCCATCTGCACCTACCCCCAGTGTACAAGCAAAATCTATTCTATTTCCCTCTCCATGGAAATATATGCAGCACCCCTAGAGTCCTCATTGTTACTGAGCCTACCTAGGTCAATTGTATTGTGCCATGATTGTTCTTTATTTAACATCTAATATCAGTTTATAAGTGAGTATGTATCATGTTTGTCTTTTGGTGTCTGGGTTGCCTGTCTCACAATGACTGTCTTCTAGTTCCAACTATTTGACTAGGAATCTCATGATGTAATATTTTATAACAACCAAATAGTATTCCATTATGTAATTTTTCATATTTTCTTTATCCAATCCTTCATTGAGAAACTTCTAGGCTCTTCCCAGTTTTTGTTTATTGTGAATAAATCCAATGCAATATCCCAGCATATGTTGTATAGAAAGAAATAAACTTCTGATCAAAAAGATAAGAAATATGATAAACCTTAAATAGCCATTCAATCATGGCAACGAAAAGTGTATTAGAGTACTTTCATTATCTGATTTTAAGATTCACTGAACCTCTACAACAATTAAAACAATGTGTTATTGACAGAAGTGTAGACAAACAGATCAATAGAACAAAATAAAGAAGTTTAAAAAAATGGAGCCACTCTTATGTAGCCAATTGAATTTCAACAATGCTGCCAAGGTAATTCAAAAGAAAATTGAAGTCTTTAACAAATGTTTCTTGGAAAACTCCACATACAAAAACAAAACTGTGGACTCTTATCTTACACAATGCAGAAAAATGTGTTTAATATGGATAAGAGTCTGAAATTAAAAAGTGGTCCATTATTAGTGCCATTAATCTTTTGCCTTACAATAATAGCTCTTGAAATTGCTGTAGTCTTGAGTTAGCCTCCACAACTCTATCCCTATTGTTCTCCAATGACAAATCCCCAGATAGTTAACATTCATCTTTTTTTTCCTTTCCTGGGCAACTGACACTACCGATGGCTCAGCTACACTCAGCTCACTGCCCAATGGTTGGTTTCGGAAGCACTTTTCTCTTGTCCCCTTACTAAAATTGTTTATAACTTCCTTCTTCCTCCTGTCTCACACTGATTCACTTACCCTGTCTCTCTTGCATCCATTATGATACAACAGTCTCTGAAAACAGGTTCCCAATCCCCTCTCTTCTCTAACATTTTCCCTGTCTCCCAGCCCAAAGCTAACAATTCTTTTGTGGGTTTTCGTTTTGTTTTGTTTTTGTTTTTTGGTGGAATCTTTCAAACATTTGGTATTTTACACATAGACATCACCAAACGCATGTGCATCCGATTGTCTTGGTTGTAGTCTCAGATTATCCTATTCCTGATTCAATAGAAATTTGGAATTCAACCACAATTAGCAGACATTCAATAAAGACTATGAACTGAACTTCTATATGTCTAGAACCATATAGAAAATATGACTTAGTCATCTTTGTATTGTATGGATGTTAACTTCTTCAAGTCTACACCTAAATTGTTCCTCATGGAATGAATATGTCTTATGCTGCCTTTGGGACCTAGTTTCTCCCTTTTCTCACCAGTTCTGTTGGTTTGGATTTTTTTTTCTCACCCTGTGTTATAAATCTGCTATGCTTTTAAGAAAGCTGACATGTTTCTAAATTTTATTGGGCTCAATAAGGTTTCCTAACCAGAATTCTGAAAAATTATGGGGTCTCTTAGCCTATTCAGATGTGACATAAACATTAGCACTTGAGGAAAATGCAGATTCTGAATGACCTATGTTTTAAGAGGCATGTTATTAAAAAGTTAAAGATTTGAAGAAATGGTTTAGAGCAAAATAAATGAAATTACATTATTACCATTCTTCTCATATTTAGATAATGGCTATCCAAATACAATTATTTTTTTTACCGCCTTGCTGTATGTTTCTGAAGACAGCATTTGCAAACCATCCCCCAAACCTTCAGGTTATTGCACAGAAAATGGTCACTGGTTGTTTCTTCAACATACGGATCCCTGTTGACCTCAGTGAGGTTATCTGTCTGCTCTGCTTATTTGCAGTAAAATCCTGTGGGGACACACAAAATATGAAAGCTTTGTTATTTTTTTTCAATTCAGAACTTCTTTGTAAAGCAGAAAAAAATCTTAAAGAAGTTCTGAAGCTTACATTATCTCCTTCTGGTTGCAATATGTGCATGGGGAAATGGCTCAGACCTTGCACTCAATAGCAGATCCCTTCATGAAAGTTTCCCAAACTTCTCTATCTACCAGATAATGAAAAATGACCTTCTGTAGCCTCAGAATATTTACAGGACTTATTTCTACTTTGTTGAAAGACAAATTATAACTAATATTCTATAACGTAGTTTCAATTTTTCCCAGAAGTTATGCATACATTATTACTTGAAATGTACTTTTACGATGCAGTTGTATTCAGTGATTTTTCCCCTTTGGAATGTGTATATTTAGTAGGTGTCATGAGGCATCTATATAATCAAAAGACTGCAATTTAACTGACACCAGCTTGTAAAGGAAGCAAGGCAAGGCTAATTGATACACGGAAAAGCGCTCACCACGAATAACTCTTTAAACACAGCAGTTTATGTACCAATCTGACAAAAGCTGAAGATATTGGCTTCAAAGGATGGATGGTTTTGTTTAGGCTTTTGTGCCGACACTGCTCTAACTGGGTTTCCCCTGGGGTGGTAACGGATGGCTGCAATTGTGTTACAATGTTTTTATCTAGATGCAAGAGGCAAGATTTGTTATCACGTCTGCTATGGAATTATTTCCTTCTCAGACATTGTGAATGACCTGAAACAAAAAAATGTTTTATTTCTGTTGTTTGTGTGTTTTTTATTTTTGTAAAGTCTTTTTCTGTTCCAATTTTGTTTATTTTATCAATTTCTCATGAACTTTCCATTAACTTACAATATAATGTGATTGATTATTGCATTTTCGTGCCCTTATATTATCATGCCTTATTCTTATATATCTGTCCCATTATTTTCTGCTGTCTCCCCTCCACTCTCTATCTGTACCCCCTCTCTCCCTATTCCTCCAGGTCGTTCTCCTCCCCCTTTTTTCCGTTTTCAGAAGCCTTGTTGACTATGCTCTTCTATCAGGAATGTCTCCAGTCAACATCCAAGTGCATCTTTATGCCTTCAACCTCCACTATCCTCTGGTAGTCCTTTCCTTTCCTTGTTGTAAAGGCTATAGACAGGTACTCCAACCATGTACAAGTCAGGAGGTAGTTTTGTCCCATAGGGGCAGGGCTAGCAGACAAGGATCTTATAGAGAAACTTGTTAGGTGTTTCATGCTTCTTCTGGGACTACTTTGTCCTGCTTTCTTCACTGGTTGTAAGGGTTCCCCAGAGGGATTATGTTACTATGACCAACAGTGCTCACAGAAGTGGAAACACACACTTCATTTTTCATTTGTTCCTTTTTCCTCCAAACTCCACTTCTTACCTGCTATTCTTTCGGCCCAGATAAGTCGTTTACTTTATGAAATCCTGAACCAGGACAGCACATATTTCTGAGTATTTTTTTAAAGTAGAGGGAAAATCACTAGGAAATTGTTAAATTGAGACAAAAACTTTAATACAAGGTGACAGCAATCTGGGCCTCATGCAATATGCTTTAGATATCAAATGAGGACAAAATTGTTGGATTTAAATATTTTATCAGCATTAGAACTGAATTACACTTTTTCTTCAGGTTCTGTTCTATAGCCATATGTATGTGTCCAAAATTTTCCTTTCTGTATTTGTGAAATATTTTGCACACATATTTCCTTGTTTTATCACTTGACATTAATGTCATGCAAGTCTTCAACAACTAGAACCTGCATTTGCAATTATTCGGTCCAATGTAACATAAAAAAGGGTCTTCTGACATGTAAACATTTCTAAAGATGAATAATAAATAGTTTTGTTCACCAGTTTCAAGCTTTGCTTTCCTGGTAGCAGGTCCCTTATGTGTTTATATACTAACACCTTCCTTGACTAAAGCAAGCATTAGTTTCATTGTGTGTTCCTATTCTAACCTTGTATCAACTTCCCTGACTGTAAACAAAGCATTAACTGAAGTGATGACTTAACTAAGAAATCAATATTATCAGGATAAGAAGCAGACACAAGCAAGTTTTTTTTTTAATTTCAGGGAAACTTACACATGATCACGTTTAAAAGCAATAGAAAAACTATTCCATGAAGAATGAATTATAGCTTTAATATTTGAAATTCTTTGGACCTTTACTGACTGTAGATATGAAAACAGATAGGAGGTAATGTGTGAGGCTGGGTAGTACACTTTCGCAGAGCTTGTGCTTTTCGGATTTCATGGTACAGACAAAGGATCCTTTTCTCATTCACGTTCCTCATATCTAATACAAATCATAAAAAAGGCAGATGAAAGTTAAGGAAATAATGCCTGCCAGGCAGAATGGAGTGGTTGGTGTTTCATATGTGTCATTACTTCATATAGAGAAACAGTAAAGCAATTGTCTATCATATACCCTAAAAGGGAGAGTGAAAACTTATAGAGAAGAAAAATCTGGTTATTGAGATTTTTATTATTAAAACTTTTAAATTAAATTTAGTCATTCATTAGTGTGAGGGTGAGTGTGCATGTGTTTTTTCATGTGTTTATGTGTATTTGTTTTTTGTCCAAAGGCTAGCAAGTGTCAAAGTATAACTTGCAGGAGTCCTCCTCTTCTTCCAGCATGTGGGTCCCAGTAACGAAACTCAAGTCCTCATGTTTGGCTGCAAGAGCCTTTAGAACTAGGATATCTCACCATCCCTAACCTATCAGCACTGATAGAAAAGGCATTCAGTCATTATAAACTTTATACTTCAGAATTTAAAGTTTGATATGGAGATTCACAAGTGTATGCTAATGATGTCAACATTTATCTGCAAACTATTACGTTAAAATTTTGAAAATAATTAACTAAACTGAGTTCAAAGGAATCAAAAGAGTCGAGCTTAATAATCAATTATGTGAACAGACTAAGGTTTTACATTTACAATTTCTGGTTTGTGTATCCTTCTAAATGTTAAATTGAATACAGTCCCTGTGTACTTGGGAGCTATAGAAAAATTCCATGGTCTGGGCATTATAAACAATATGACTTTATAAACTATATGACCTTATTTGTCAGTATGCAATAGGCTAGAAAAAACAAGGCACTGGAGAATCCTTTGTCTTGTGAAGGTTTCATTACTGGCTCAAGTAATAATGGCCGAGATCAAAAACACTGATGACAACTTATGCTGCAGAGGTTGTGGGGTAAAGGGAACACTCCTGCATTGCTGGTGGGAAAGCATGCTGGTACAGCACCTTTTGATGTCAGTGTAGCAATTTCTCAGGAAATTAGGAAACCACCTTCCTCAAGACCTAGTAATACCGCTTTTGGGTATATATCCAAAGGATACTCAATCGTGCCACAAAGGGCATGTGCTTGACAATATGGAGAATATGGATCTTGAGAGAAACACTCTGCTCTTGGTTTTCACATTCTGAAGATTAGATGACTTTAAAGACATCCAGCCCAAGAGAGTCATGTGACTTTTTAATGAAATTTATAGCATTAGAGCAATTTTAGCCATCTTATTCCAAGATTATGTGATACAGGTAGAATAATGATGTCACCATTCCTAAGTTTCTGAGGACACCGGAGCTAAAATAACAAGAAATCCAGTTAGGCATATCCCATTCACTAACTGAAGTAAGAATTTGCCAAACCAAAGTCAATTTGATCTTTCAAGACAGATATTGTGGTTTTCAGTTTTCTCTTCCATAACCAGTCCATGAGAGCAGCTGACAATGCTCCGACAATACCTTTTTATGCCTGTTTCGAATGATACTACTAATGATACAGATTTTACAACCACAATTTTAGTCCTTATCTCACAGGCTATTTTACATATAGTCATTCAATTCCTATCAAAATTATAACACCATTCTTCATAGACCTTGAAAGAACAATAGTCTATTTCTTATGGTTAAAAATAATCCAAGAATTGCTAAAACAGTCCTGTACAATGAAAGAACCTCCATAGGTATCACAAACCCTGATTTCAAACTGCACTTCAGAGCAATAGTAACAAAAATTGCATGGTATTAGCATTAAAATAGACAGGTTAATCAATGGATTCAAACTGAAGATCAAACAGTAAATGAATACACATATTAACACTTGATTTTTTTGGAAAAGAAGCCAAAATTATACAATTGAAAAAGAGAAATAATCTTCAACAAGAGGTGCTGGTCTAACCAGGTGTCTTCATGTACAAGAATTCAAGTAGATCCATATCAATCAGCCTGTATGAAACTAAGGTCCAAGTGGATCAAAGACCTCAACATAGAACCAGATACACTATATCTGATAGAAGACAAAGTGGTGAATTGCCTTGAATGCATTGGCACAGAAGACAACTTCCGAACACAATATCAATAGCACAGACACTAAGAATGACTATTAATAAATGGAACAAAAGGGGGGTGCTGCAGGAATTCATACTGCCAGTAGTCTTTAAGTTACCCGCATACTTGGGCTTGGCCTCTTATAATATTTATACTGACATAAAGTGTGTTCCGTCTCTTTTCCAGTTGAGGAATTTGGTTTCTCTTCACTGTTCTAGCAGAGGATTGTGATATGTGAATCTACCCCTAAATAAATAACCCTCTATTATTCTCAATTCTGAGCTAGCATGTTCTTTCAAGCGTCCTTCTTCATACGCCATCTCCTATAACCAGGCACAACTCCCAGTGACAGGATTAGGACACCAACCCAGCCACAAATCCCTTTATCTACAACTTGTTGTGCCTACAAGATGTGGTGGAATAAAGGTGACAAAGAAATCACATACAAAGTGGCCTACCAAATGACTGGTCCAGCTTGAGGGTGCTCACACCTGTGTTGGGCCAGACCTAGTGTAGAGCTTAACATCACCGGCAATTAAAAAAAAAGTTCAAAATAAGGATGCCTAATGGTATTCTGCCATACTCATAGATTGGTGCCTATCCCAGTTGTCATCAGAGAGGCTTCACCCAGCATATGCATAGCCTGTACCTACAATCTCCTGTGACCAGACAAGACTTCAAGTGGAGGGAGCGGGAAATCAGCCCAGTCACATACCTTTGACCTATAATATGTCCTGTCTATGGGATATGCTGGGATAAGGGTGGTGTAGAGTTTGTAGGACTGCTAACAGTGAAAGCAGGTGATGTCTCTGAACTAATCATGGAAACAAACTCACTGTATTTACATCAAGTTGAGCCCTTCTTGATCTTATTCTGTATGATAGTAGTTTATCACCCACTTTACATAAGACTTGCTATGACCCCTCACAGGCACCCTTTTGTTAATTAAGTGACTAAAAATCTCAATGTGGACATTGTTTTGTTGTTATCTAAAATAGAAACATGAGGTTAGTTTTCCATACACCAACTCATTTCTCAGTAAGTATGAGAACATAAAATCTCATTTCTAAAGTTCTATATTCTGACACATATTTCTAACATGGATTTTATGTTAGATACTCAAGGACTTTATTTCCATACTCTAATTTCCAATGTTTTTTTTTAAAGCATAATTTACTCACTTCCCATTGTGGGTCTTTCTTATCACAAAGTGAAAATTAAAGTTCTGTCTGTAGGGTGCCATTTACACATAGTCAGAATACAAAGAAGGGAAATGGAGAACTATTACAAAGCTGAAAAGGGGAAATAATGTCTTCGTTGTAATGGGTTTTTGATTGCCATTTGCAATATTCTTGCTTTACATTGTCCTTCTAATGTAAGTGCTACTTTCTCAATGGGACACACACATAACTGTGAGCAATAACAGTAATGTTATATCCAATAATTGCCTGACGAAAGCTCCCTGACTCTCTGAATTGAATTTCAGTTTCTAATATGACTAATGTATGCTAATATGATTTAAATTGCAGAGAACTGAAAAATACTTGATTTTATATCACTGGAAAAACCATTGGTCTTAATTTCACTGAATGAATTATTCTTGAACTAAAACAGAATCCTATACATCTAGTCTTTCTATGCAGAATAGGTTTTGTTTAAGAGGTAACTATTGAAACATAGGATTTTAAGCTTCTATTTAAGAAAATATTTGCTGTATCTATAAAATATAATTGCTTGCATTTTGCTGACTTATAATTTTAAGTGAGGAGTTGGAAACTTAGTTCTATTTAGAAAAGCAGCTGCCTTATTTCATTGTACCCATGGCTGATATTTTCCATAGTTACATATTAGCTTTCAAAAAATCAATTCTTATTAAATATTTATTTAAAAGTAATCACGTTTATCCTTTAAAAAAGAAGCCCCCTGCACCACAACAGTAGGGAAAAGACCTTGTTCTTCAGCAGCAGTCAAATCAGCTTTAGATTCCCCTGAGAGCACAACCTACGATCTGAAAATCAGACTCACAGAAGTTAACCTATGAGACGGATACATCTTTTGAATTCCTACCTACGAGCAAGTGCCCGTAGTCTATACATAGACTGATTTTTATATAAATCATCTATTTAAAGTTTTGTGTGTTCACATCAGTTGAGTTTTACATAAAAGCAAAAAAAGATTGTTCATGACATATTAGTCAAATGTTTCCAAGTTTCCAAAAATATGAGATTAATAACAAGAACTTCTTTCCATTTGAGGAAAATAAATACATTTTTAAAATGTATTATTTCTTAACAAATACTCTCTAAATGCTATTACTACTCTAATTTTCTTTCACTAGAGACATTTGTTCTCTAGCTTCACAATCCTTGAAACAAGTAATAATTATAAATGCATTATTTAAAGGAAAAACTTTAACCCTCTAAACAAACCCATCTTAAATAACTGGATTGTTAAAGACTTTTATATGATTACATGCAAATAAAGGAACAATTAAGTCATCATTCTTTAGTACTAATGAGAATGTTACTCAAGAAGGACTGTTGGCAAGTAAAATAAAAAAAAGTAACAAAGTGTGATTACATGGATAAAATCATATTCTACAGTGTTATTGCAGACTTTGATGTGGGACCAGTGAATCACAGCTTCTAAGCACTGTCAGTGACCACAGTAACTCCATCAAAACCATTTTACATACTTCTTCGTTTGTAATGGAAAAAAACTCTTGAGAGTTACGCCTTTATTTTTCTAAGATGACACATTCTTCATCACAAGATCAATATTATCTTCTTGTTTCCATTAAGATAATGCAGAAAAAAACAGGACTATTTAATTTGATGATGAAGTTTCAAAGAGCATTCATAATACTGCTTTCATTTTATATAGCAATAGCGTGTATTACTTATTCATATTTATATAGTAGACATCTCCTTTGCTGCAGACAGTGCTTTTGTCTTGGAAAATGCAATTTAGTGTCACATAGCTCTGCTAACAATTCATTCATTATTTTATATTACAAGAAAATATTCCAAAAAGGTTTTGATGTGTTAGCCTAGAATGTACCAATTATTACACTTAAATATTTTTGTGACATATTCGAGATGACTGTTCATAAACCTTTGAAAATGAGGGATCTGAAAATATTTTAAGGTCTGATTTGCAATTTTCAAAAGTGGAAGTTTCATAGTAAACATCTGTATTGCATATACAGTAATGTTATTTCCTTTCTTTTGTTTACATTTTTTTTGTTTGTTTTGAAACAGGGTTTCTCTGTGTCACAGCCTTAGTTGTTTTGGAACTGGTTGTTGTAGACCAGGTTGGCCTCGAACTCACAGAGATCTGCCTGCCTCTGTCTCCAGAGTGATCTGATTAAAGGCATGTGCCACCACTGCCCAGTAAGCAGTGAGATTTCTAACCCAACTCTAACAGTAATTATATTAAGCCAATTGGCCTTTCATGAGAGTAGTCCATGCAAGTTTCCTTCTTTCTAGAAATCTCATCTTTGTCTTATTAATGAAATCATCTACAAGAACCACTTTCTAGTTGGATAGCATCAGCATGCTGTTATTTTTCTCAACATGGTTGATTAGAATATTCTTTTAGTATGTGTGAATGGAAGTAAGCAAAACCCTCACATGACACTCAAGATCAAAATGGTTTCTTGACTGTCATACCTGAGAATCACAGTAAGATTTCTTGGATAAGATCTGTGTTCAAGTTTTTGTGAAATTTAATAGCTGGAAGTCCATCACATCTTTCAAGATTGACCTACCTTATCCATCTGTAGGTCTGTTTTAAAATCAAATTGAAAACATATTCCATCCTGTGTTGTTCAAGTAATGATCAATTCTCAGAGCTTAGGGAACTCAAAAAGCAGAATAGAACCTTCACACACATTTCATATAATTGTAGCATCCCAGCTGTAAATAAACTTTGTCCTTTTCCTGATAAGAAAAGGCACCCATAAGCTTCTTTATTGAGCTTTCTGGAATCATAGATCACTTCATTTTGCATTTATGATTTTTTTTAAATCAAGAGTATTTGTATATTCTCATATCAAGATCCTGCACACCCTTAATACTCTGTTTCCTCGGTATCCCAGAAATGCTGCACATCAGTGTTAGCTCAGTCTCATCTAGCCCTCACAGTGTTTACTATGAAGTATTGTATCTGACATTTGTATTTTCTCATGAATTTCATCAGGTGAAATGCCAATTTTAAAACTGATGCTTAGTTGACATTTTGTTGACCTCTAGCTTTCCCATATACAGGACCATGTTTCCTATCTGTGGTAAAATTGTCCTCTTTGGAATTTCGGCATAATAATCACCTTTGAAATACCTGGGTGAAAATCTGAGAGACTCGCGATGCTCAAAAATACAGCTGAAAATAAATTTCACCATTTTCATAGACAAGTTAATATAAGAATGTTACTAATGTGTACAGTAGCCACTCATTTTACATTATTTACATAATGCTCAAAATGTGATAGCTTATGTAAATACATATATAATGTCTCTTTTTAAATATTCATTTTGTTAACCTTTAATATACCAGTAAATATCAGACTAATTTTTAGTAGTTCAAACTTTCTTGATACTTTAACTTTTAGATCATTTGTTATTTATACTTTCCAAAAGGGTTTTCTTTTTATAATTGAAAACTATAACAGCTTTGTGAGATGAATTTATATTGAGAATGTTAATTTCAAATTGGCTATCACAATTTTGTTAAATATTAGAAGATGCTACACTGTCTGGCCAATGATCTTCAAGGATCTGCCTGTCTCCACCCATCACCTCCAGTGCTTGTAGTCAGAGTCACTTTCCCCTGTAGCTACCTTTTATTTTTATTTCAGCTAAGATGATATTTATGTAAGGCATACAAAATCTTGCTAGGACAGAATAACACTTTTAAGGCATTTTGCTCTTTTTTAAATATTTCAGTCATAAGGGATTTTATTTTATTATTATTGTTGTTGTTGTTCATTTTTATTTTAATTTCGGTGTTTTGAGAGAGAATCTGTCAGTGTGCAGCCCTAACAGTGCTGGAACTTGCTCTGCAGACCAGGATGGACAGGAAATCATAGATATCCACTTGCTTCTGCCTCCCAAATGCTGGGTATGAAAAGTATGTGCCACCACCAGTAGCTAAATTTTTGTTTTGAATTCTGAATATTTGTAGATATTGAAGAGTTGCTATGTGATAGTATGAGTCATCTATATAATATGTGGTGAATGAATTATGATATTTAGCACATCAATTTTATTAAAGTCAAATTATGGTAAGTAATAGATCTACATTATTAAAGTTTTATTATCTGCTTCTAGTGAAGAAATTCAAAAAATCTTTAACAATATACACAGAATATTGTTGCTTCAATTTACCCTTCTATATCACATAATGGTAGAGCATTTTTCCTTTTAAAGTACAGCTTTCAAGTCATTATAAGTAAATACTGTTTTATATTTCAACATTGTGGTTTAGGACATTTTCTTCTTGTGCAAATTCAGTACATATGCTATTGGAAGAAGCACAGATAATAACCTTGGATACAATTTTTAGTAAGATAAATTTTCTTTGCAATTTTCCTTAAATAGGATATACTGATTTATTATGTTGTGGTAAATTATAACACTCACCTATTTTACTCAGACAAGAATCAGTTTGGAATTACTTTTCCAATATTGTAAAGGTATACATGATACATTGAAAAATTACAGTAACTGAAATATCAGGCATGGGGATGTATAACTATAGTCCCTGTCCTTGAATGGTGGATGCAGGAACATCCAGTCTGGAGGTCAGCATCAGTCCCACTGGCATTCACAACAATCTATGGCATGTAAGATGCTGCTTCAAAAATCGTGTACTTTTTTGTCTTCTTAGGAAAGGTTTAGATAGTTACTGTTGTGGAAATGCCTCTATATATCTAACTTAATTTTATTATAAAAATATTTTATTAGTTATTTATCAGCCAAAATATTTTGGCAGTTTCTATAACCAGTCTGGCTCAATATATCTCATTATGGCTATGTGAGGATTAACTTTTGCTGCAGAATCCGTATTTGGGATGTTGAATAAAATATCATGTCTAAAAGCATGAAGATGCTATGATGTGGTTCAGTGGAGCAGACACATATTACTCAATTGCATTGCACACAGCATTACTCCAAATATTTGTTTCATTCTTGATTAATTCTGCTTCTTCCCACATACCAGTCATTAGAAGGTTCGTCCTACTGATGATACCTCCCTAGTGTTTGGGATATATCAGCCTTTTGCATCAATGTCATTTTCAGTCTGGAAAATATTATGATTGAAAACAGCCTTATAAGAGAGTTTGTTTGCCTTTCTAGTTGCTTCTCATCCAGTGTCTACCAAGACAGACTAATATCAGGTTTTCAACGTTTTCAATAATTTTTGTTGTGCTAAATCCACATACAACTTTAGATCCAAAGATGAAAATTACATGATTTGTTCCTTGCATAACCCAGAAAATCTCATCTTGTATATTTTCTGTTCAACAGTTAAAAGTCCATCACCTTTTCATGCCAGCTTCCTAATCTTTTAAATCTTTCTTTAGAGTCTATGTTGCAGATAATTTCCTGTCCCTAGAATTCTGTCTCTCTTTAACTTGGTCTCCATGGTATGTTAGTACATTCAAAATTCAACTTCAGTTCTTCCTTCTGAATAGAAAAGCAAATAAACCCTGACTGCTTTTGAATCTCAGGTCCACCAAATCTTTCCATCCATATCACGTGCCTGTGTGTCTCTGCATTGCATGTATTGCCTTGTTGTTTATTTTTATTATTTATTTTTTTCTATCATCCAACCATAGCTAGTCTGTCTTCTGCATAACTTTAGTTTCAGCACCCTAAAGTCATGAGTAAATTAGGAAATGAACAGGACATAAAAACAATGTAAAACTCTTGCATTTTGTATCAATGTTGCTATTTTTAAGAACACTTTGTTTAGTGGAGATCAAACATAACATGAGAGCAGAAATATTAGTGTGAATTCCTGGGAATAGTTTTAAAAAAGTACGCCAGAATAAAATAGAATGTAGTATAAGAAAGACTCTCACTAAGACCATGATTTTCAGAATGTTAATAATATATTTGATTTACCTGAATATATTAGCTAAGAGTCACCCACTTAATCTTGAAGGATTTTTTTTAGAAGTAGAGGGCCTGTAAAAACAATTTGGAACTACTGCTATTATTTATTACTTTAAGTCATAAAGTTTCTTTTAAGCTGTCCTACAGAGCCAAATGCATATTTTCAAAGACAAAAATGATGTCTCAAAACATCAGCTTTTTATCTGTAATAGCCACAAAGTGATTTAATTTTACTTACAAAGTCACAGGGGCACTTCTAAGATTAATAATAGTATTTAGGTTACAAAGGCATGGGCTCTTAAAAAGAGGTCTCTAAAACACTCTGCAAAAGCCCTCTGTTCATTAGCATTTCATGGATGACAGGATGAGTCTCAGCAGCTACAGGCCACATTATTAATCTACATCAATATGGCCATCTTGTCAATGTAGGTAACAGAGGTGAGATGCAGGACACTGTCCAAACAAGTGTGCTGTCTTAAATATTTTTAGGCTATTCTCCTTCAACCAGGAAATTTCTGATTGATTTGAGGTTTTAAGGTATGATAAAGTAAAAATCTAGGAAAATTATGTTAAAACATCAGCTCATGGCACCGAATGAAGGGAAATCAGCTCATGCAGTCAACTCCTGTTCAGAGCTTCATTTGTTCCCAAGAAGACCTAAAAGGAATAGAGGATAATTCCATGGTAACGAAACATCTGATGAGTACACAACTCTGAGACTTCATCTTACACCTGTAAGAATGGCCAAGATCAAAAACACTGATGACAACTTATGCTGGAGAGATTGTGGGATAAAGGGAACACTTCTGCATTGCTGGTGAGAATGCAAACTGGTACAGCCTCTTTGGATGTCAGTGTGGCAATTTCTCAGAAAATCAAGAAACAATCTGCTTCAAGACCAAATGATGTCCAATCATGCCACAAGGACATGTGCTCAACTATGTTCATAGCAGCATTTTTTTGTCATAGCCAGAACCTGGAAA
>LOEQ01004356.1:164829-179848 GCA_001685075.1 Bramus lutescens | reverse complement strand
CTGGCGCCCTCTTCTGGCCTTCAGGCATACACACAAAATATTGTATACATAATATTTTTTAAAAAAAAAGGAGTGCCCTGCTCTCCTTCCCAGGCACAAGTTGCCAGCCTCCAACCCAGGACTCATCAGGATGCAGGTGACCTCCACAAAAAGGTGTCTCTCCATTCCCGCTGTCATCAGGTATGTGTACATAAGCATGCATAAGACCATCCCTGTGGGTGCACATGCATATATTTATGTGTGTGGAAGTCAGGAGACAACCTTGGATATTGCTCATCTTGCTTTGTTTTGTTTTTGAGACAGGGTATCTCTCACTGGTCTAGGAATTATAATGGTCTGGCTACACTGACTGGCCGTCAGCCATCAAGTCTCAAGAATCCACCTCTCCCCACCCCAGCCCCCAGCCCTGGGATTATAAGTGTTACCACTTAAAACTTTATTACCTGAAAAAGATTTATTTTTATTTTGAGTGTTTTTCCTGCAAGAATGTATGTGTGCCATGTGTGTGCTTGTTAATCTTGGAGGGCAGAATCCCAGGGAACCAACAGAATTAAAGATGGTTGTGAGCTGCCATATAGGTGTTGGGAATCTAACCCAGGTCCTCTGCAAGAGCAGCAAATGCTCTTAACCACTGAGCAATTTCTCTAGTTCCCTGCAAAAAGTTTTACACAAGTTATTGGGATTGAACTCTGGTCGTAATGCTTGTATAGCAAGTGCTTCACAAACTGAGCTGGCTCTCTTAACATTGCCAGCTTGACAGGATCAAGAATCATATAGGATGCAAGTCTCTGGCACGCTCGAAGGGGACTGTCTAGATTAGGTTAACTGAGGTGGAATGAGCCACACTAACTCTGATGCTACCATGCAGAAGAAAGCAAGCTGAGGCATTTACCTTCCTGACTGCCGACAAACTCCTACCACGATCAACTATGGTGCCCTTAATTTTGCTTGTCAGGTATTTTATTTCAATGAGACTAGGAATTGCCCCAAGCCAAAAGTTACTGTACTACCCTCCGTATCATTTCCATAGATTTATCAAATCCATTCTTTTTCTAATTATTAATGTTGGCTTTAATTTCCCACTCAACTTCTGCTCTTTAAAAATTATATATAATTACATCTTGGGTTTAAAATTTTTATCTTTTTAAAAATTTATGTGTATGTTTGTGCACGGCATATATGCCTGGTGCCAAAGGAGGCCAGGAGAGGGCATCGGATGCCCTGGGCTGGAGTTAGAGATGGTGTGAGTCACCATGTAGGTGCTGGGAGCCAGGGCTCTTAAATGCTGAGCATCTCTCTAGGTCCTACTTACACTTAAAAAGTTTTATTTAGTGTGTATGTGTGTTATGGTGTGAGCATGGAAGTCAGAGGACAGCTTACAGAAATCAGTTCTCTCCTTCCTTCTGAGGAACTGAACTCAGGTATCACGCTTGGTGGCAAATGCCTTAACCCTGAGTTATCTCATTGGCCCCAACTTCCTTCACCACTCTCCTCTGTTCTGATGTCCTCATATGTGTCCCTGTAGACACATCAGGCCTAGGGGGAGGATCCACTCCAGCCATTCTAGCAACATACTTTCCCTTGTTCCTGGTCCTGGCACACCCTAGGAAGTCTCCCTAAAGAAGGGCCAGGTAGCTTTCCATGCCAGAGTCGTCTTATTACCTGTTGTCATTGGTACTTTCCCCTCATTTCTCATTGAAAGATCAGCTGGGCTAGAAAGCATCGAGAATGTTCTTTCCTTATCTTCTCCGTATTTTCCTGCCACAAAACACGGCACCCCTTTCCTACAACTCCATGAGAAAACATCTAGTTCTGCTATGGTTTGTGTAAGTGTCACTCAAAGGTTGGAGTAAAAGATTTGGTTCCAGCCTGAGGACTGACCGGGAGAATCTCAGGTGGAGGGACCTAGTGGCAGCATGCTTTTAAGGGAGACAGTGGGATCCAGGACCCTTCCTGCCACTTTGCTTCTGGGTGCACATGAGGTGAGCAGCCTGCTTTGCCATGTTTTTCTTCCATGAGTTGCCTCACAGGTCTAGGGCAGCTAGGCCAAATGGCCGTACACTGAAGGAAGCCTCTATGAGCCCCAGTGAGCCTTTCCTCTTGAGTTATCACAAGCACTCTGTCATGGCAATGGAAAACTGACAAAATTGGCATCAAAGCCCCTATTTCAGATGTAAAGACCCTGTTACAGTAAGGAATTCACAGGAGGCCTCAATTAAGTGGCAGAGTTCAGGTTTAAGCTGTGTTCAACCTCAGTACACTTACCTGTGTGAAACATGGCTAAGAGCCTGTTCATATTCTGAACAGGGCAGAAGTGTCTTTTAATTGTTCTTCTTCCCTCTCACCCACTCCAAAACCCCACCAGTTTCTTCAGCATCATCCCCTAAATCATATTTCCTTAAAATTAAAATCTCGTGCATATGCACACACATGCATGTCATAGCATGTGAAGGTCTGAGGGCAGCTTGTAGGAGTCCATCTTCTTCGACCATGTGGGTCCTAGAGATGGAGCTCAGGGTGTCAGGCATAGCGGCCAGCGTCCTGACCACATGAACCATCTTGTTGGCTTGCTCGCAGGTTTATTTTCTCCTTCCTTTTGATTTTGTGAGATAAGATCTTGTGTATAGCCTTGGTGGAGCAAGCTACTGAGTGCTAACATTACAGGCATGCCTCACTGGACCTAACTCTCTACGTCTTTTCTACAAGAGCACCTCAGAGGAATGGCCTGAGAGCTAACACAAACATGCCTCGTCGATCCCGAGCATGGCAATACATACTTGTTAGGAGGTAGAGGCAGATTTCCACAGATTTGACAAAAACCTGGCCTAGGTGTGAACTTCAACCAAAACTATATAGGGCAGTTCTGCCTCAAAAATAAATGAAGTCAAACAAACAAACCCAAAACTTGGCCCAATGGCACATTATAATACCAGCCCTTGAAGGGTTGAGACAGGACTACTGTAGGCTGACAGTATCAGGCTAGCCAGGACTACATAGCAAGACTGCCTCGACAAAACAAAAACAGACCCCCTGACATCTGAAAATGCAAGATCCCAAATGTCGAAAAATCTGACTTTTTTCCCTGGGCAAGGGCATGGTGTCACAAGTAGAAAATTCCACATTTGACCTTTGCGATCAGTCTCAAATATCAGACGTCCTAAAAATACTGTATACGTTAAGTCACATTCAGGCTGGGTATAAGATAAATATGAAACAGAGAAATGTTTTGGGCAGTTTTGGGTCTGTTTATGACACACAAACATTCCAAAATCCAAAAATCCCAAAGCTAACAGTAGCTCTGGTTCCAAGTGCTTTAGATAAGGCCCCATCCACCTGTGCTAGCCAGGCTCCTCCTCCTCCTCCCCAAACTCCAAACTCAGCATATCATAGGATGAAGGCAGAAGAGTTTGTGTACCAGAAGCCTGTTGCTCAGGACATATGAAAGGTTGTTGCAGAGGCGGGCCCCACTCTACCTTCAGGAAAGGCTCCCTGACATGAGGTACATCATCCACGCTTGGCTTTTGGAGGGATCTTCCCCAGCTGCTGGCCATTCTTCCCCTGAGCCACAGAGCCAGGAAGGGAGGCTTTGGGGAAAAGCCCTTTCTGGTACCATTGTTTGCTGCTAGGGTTGCTATGGTGATGCTTCCTGACTAGTGCCGCTGGGAGGAGACTGCCTGTCCTGGGAGGCTCTTCCTGGTGAGGTAGGGAGGGGGCAGCGGTGTCCGTTCTGGTTACAAGATGTGGTAACAGGAGCTGCTTTCAGGAGGACCTTGTCTGGGAGGTTTGGGTAGGAGGAATTACGCAGGCTCTCAGGCTTGGGGCTGGGATAGAAGAGGCCCCTGCAAAGGGCCCAGTTTTCTGGCCTGAATGTTGAAGGGCATGGGAGGGGAATTGAGGCCTACAAGTGCTGTGTTACTTGAGGAATCGACAGGAGCCCAAGTCAGAGTTCGGGCCATGGAACAAGGTGGCAGGGAAGAGGTGGGCAGGACTTTGTAGAGCCAGGATCTCATGTAGCTGGACTGGCAGATCCTCCTGCCTCTCTCTACCTCAAGGACTGAGATTATAGCTATGAACCACACCAGACAAAACCGACGATTTCTGCGTCAGAAAAGGGTGTGGGGTGAACATCTGTGAAAAGCCCTGGCCATCATCTCCAGTCTCCACCATTGCCCCTCAATCAAGTCCTTGAGACCAGCAGTGCCACCCTGGGTTTTATTCACTAGGTAGTTACAGTAGTGTTCTTGTGCTAGCTTGTGTATCGGAGCCTAGGGTGGCTCTTTGCAAAGCTCAGGTGCAACCTAAGGAAGCCAGGCAGGTCAGGGGTCACTTCCTCCTTCTCAGGCCTCGGTCTGAGCTCTCAATGCTGGCTTCCCGGCATGATCAGGAACACTATCAGAGAACCACCTAACAGGACCCAAGTGAGCACCCATCCCCCACACCCAAACCCAACAGGCTTTTCTACAAGGACCACTTGTTTGGAAACAAGGGGGTGTTAGGAAAGGGATCCTGGCAAGCCAACCTGTATGTCTAGATGCCTAGAGAACCCACAAGTGTGGAAGAAACTGTAGGGCAGGTCCTTCCCCCAAAGGCTGCAAGCAGAAGCCGAGTGCAGCCCTTATCACCCCACCCACTCCTGGCAGTCTCTACATAATGATCTAAGGAAATAAGCTTACAGTTATAATTAGAGGATAACTTGGGGGACTTACACCATTTACAAGGGTTATCCTGCCAGGAGCAGCAGGTGACTACGGGGCACTTCCTGATCATCACTGCTTTTGTCACACCCACCCTTCAGGTACCAGCAGAGAGAGTGGAGGACTGAGACTCTCCGGAGACCCTACTGCATGCATGGGTCCCAGCAGTGGCTTCAATGTGACTATCTCTTGGCATAATTAGATAAAGGGCACAGCTCAGCCCTTGCGTGGCAGCTTCCCTCAGAGGCCTTGGGGTACACTGAGCCTTGTACTACCCAGTCACACAAGTGCCAGGATAGTGAGCAGCTTGAGTGGCAAGGACAAGGCCTTGGCTCTATCGCAGCTCAGGGATGAACTGAGACCAGTTGATGTTGTCAGGGCCCAGAGGGTCCTCTTCCAGGGCAGGGAAGCTGATGTCTAGAAGGATCTTGCTGAGGCTGTCGTTCATTGTGTCCAAGACCAGGCCTTCTGTGAGAGAACGGTTGGCTGAAAGGCTGGGGACCTGTGGCTCGGGGGAGCCTGGCTTGGGGACCTCGAGATGTGGAGGCGGAGAACTGCTGAAGGGGTCAGAGACAAGGTCAAAGGGTTCTGAGTTGAGGAGCTCCCGGGGTGAGTCAAAAAGGGGAACACTTTTCAGAGGTGTGGTATTCAGCTCCATCAGCCCCAGGGAGCCAGGCAAGGGGCCAAAGGCACCCTGGGGGGTTCGTACTGGGCTGAAATCTAATCCCCCAACTTTGGCTGGGGGTGTAAGCCTCCAGGACTCAGGGGTTCTGGAGAGCACAGACTTGCTAGGAGTGGAGGAGATGGGCAATGCCTCCTTGACGGGAGTCTTGAAAGGCACCCCCTCCTCCTGAGGGCAGTCGAGCTGGGATGCAGGCTCTGACGACTCTGTCAGGAGTAGGGGCTCCATGGCTGGCTGTAATGTGCTGGGGTCCTCTGAGAAGAGTAGTTCAGGCTCATCCAGACAGGGTGGCCGGAGGTGCTGTTTCCTCCGAGAGCGGCTCACCTCCCTCTTCTCTCTTCGCTTGGTCACCAGCATTTCTGAGACACACCGGGCTGGGGACTGGAGCCCACAATAGGACTTCTTGGGCTTTGGGGTAGGAGAGCAGGAAGAATCTTCCCAGGAATTAGACAGTTCCTCTTTCTGTGATGCACACGGAGAGGACCACTCTTCCAAGGGAGGGCTCTCCACTTTGATAGGCCTCTCTAAGTGGGCCAAGTCCTCCCCAGGCTGGAGTTCTTCCTCCTTAATGGACTGAATAGGAAGCAAAGGCAGTAGCCCTTCTTCAAGCAGGGGTTTCTCCTCCTTCACTGGTCCGGCAGCAGGAAGTGGGGCTATCCCTTCATTGGCTAGCAGTACCTTGGGTGCAATTCGGACTCGCTTGCTATGACGAGCGAGCTCTGAGCTCCTAAGTGAAGCTGCCAAAGGCAATGGCATCTTTACCGAGGGCTGTAACACCAGAGACTGGTTCACTGGAAACTGGATGGGCACCAGGTATGAGCTGACCCGTGGGAGCAGAGGCTTCATCTTCCGCCCTAGGAGGAAGCAGGAGAGATCAGAGGTAGCAAAGCTGTGGGTCTGCTACTTCCCACTCCAGAAGCTCTGCTTAACTGTGTGATCAGATCCTTTAAGTTGAAGACAGAATCTGAAGCTAGGCCCCAGAACCAAATCAGGCAGGTCTGAGGCCCACTCCCATACTCACGTGCGCCCAGCGGGAATTCAGTTTTGATGGTCACATTTCTACGGAGCTCAGGATTGGGTCGTTTCTGCTGCTGCTTTTGGGAAGAGAAAGAAAGCAGGGCTAGTAGGGTGAGGAGAGAGAGCAGAACCCCGACAACTTCAGCTGATGCAATTGGCCTAACCAATAACCCAACAACTAGAAAAAGCTAGTTTAAACGATGGATGCAGGTAAGTACAATCTGTCAAGCCATGCTGGGGGAAAATGGACAGAAACAGACATATGAGGAGAGGACAGGACAATGTGACACCATGATCCTCACCACCCCCAGGGAATGCAACAGCTACCAGAGAGACAAAGGAAAGGCAGGCTGAGAGAACAGGCTAATGCTGCTGCCTGCAAGGCCCATGCCATGCACCTGTTCTTGCAGTGGCAGGTCCTGCAGTGCCCAGTTTGCTCTGCTCAGCACACCTTTGTGATGCTGTGTTTAGGGCTATCAGCCATGGGGCCAAACACAGTCCCCTCCCCACATCAGAGCTTCTCTGCCCACTAAAGCCATGCTGAGCAGTGAAGGGAAATAAGGCCAAGCCCTGAGCCAGAGGAAAAGAATCTTACTGATTCCAAGTTCTCAGGCGATTGTGGAGACCCTGGTTCCAGTGGCTGGTGGCGGCCAGGCATCGAGGGAGAGAAATGAGATGAAGTTACCACTAATGTGGTCAATCTACCCAGACTAGGAAGAAACCTATTTGATGGGTGCCAAGAGACACCATGGATAATAGTCCCTTCCAGAAGAACAGCACAGCAACAGCATCCTTATGGACATTCAGAAGTTCCCAAAACAACTTTTTTTTTCTGAAAACATGTTCTTGTGGCTCCATTTCTGGTCTCTAGACTTAAAAAAAGGTTTCTTTGGAGCAAGACTGAAAATACAAATTATAGGGCTGGGGAGATGGTTCAGTGGGTAAGACAGATTGCTGTATAAGCATAAAGATTTGAGTTCAGATCCCAGCCGTGCATTGAAAAATATAGTCAGGGATGGCCATGCAAGTGCTTATACCCCAGTACTATGAGAGGTGGGGGTGGAGACAGGTGCATTCATGGGGTTTGCTGGCAATCAACGTAGCTCCAGTTTCAATGAGAGACCGCATCCTAAAGAAATGAAGAGCGATAGAACAGGGCACCCAGTGTCGTCCTCTGGCACAAGGCATGTGCACTGACACAAGGATGCTCCCCACCACGCCATGCCATTACTAGGCCCATCTCAGATTCATTCATCAGAACCCCAAGTTAGAGACCTGGAAGCTGTAGTAACAACAGTCTACTTACAGGGGAAGTTAGAGAAAGATTTCTCGATTTTGGACTAGAACAGTTCCCTTTGAGCTCTGGTCTGATGCAAAGGAGTGTTACTTGGTATCTGTCACCTGAGGTCAGGGCACTGACTGACTGACTGGTTCTAGCTCTCTCAATCAGAGAACATCAGGAGGAACACCGCTCCTTTCCAGAGGCTCTATAACCAACAACTCTGGCTCTCTAGCTCAAACAGGGACAATCACCTTAAACACTTGGTCCAACGTCAAGTAGCGATTGGCACTTGGGTGAATGGTCCAGAAAGAGACCTTGCCATTGGCAGATGTCTCCCGCACAAACATGTCATGGAGAGAAAGGTTGTGACGAATGGAGTTCTGAAAGGGAAAGGTGAGCAGTTAGCAGCTCCGTGAGCTCAGGAAACATCACCCTTGGAGTTGGCAGCTCTGTGAGCTTGGGAAACATCACCCTTGGAGTGAACTGGGAAAGGCAGGGGAGTCTCCTGCTATCATAAGCAGAGATTATATGCAGGGTCCTTGCAATCTGACCTGTTGGCACCTCCCTTCCTGAGGTGCCACACTGCAGAGCTAACCTCAGCCACACACCCCAGGAGATAAAGATTGTTGACACCCCTTCAGTCGGTTACAAAACCAATAAACTATAACAACAAAAAACAGATCTAGCTTATCTCCAGGCTCTTAAAGTTTTGGGCTCGAAGCTTCCCTCTCTGTTCCTGCACTCTATCCCAGTGCAGGACAGAGGTGAAAGGAACCCTGAAAAGAAACTTTACGCCTACAACCTCATCATCTGAGTGGAAAAATAAAGACAGGCGAAGCCGGGCACTCTGTGTTTTCCAGAAGTGTACCACGCCCTTTGGCATCAGGAGAGGTGAGAAGACTGCTACCCACTGCACGATCCACAGAGAAACACTGAAGGTACAGGAGCAGCAGCAGGAAAAACTATCTCCATGCCTGGACACGTGGTGAACACCCGTATTCCCAGTACTTAGGAAGACAAGGCAGGAAGATGCCAAGTTCAGCTAGGCTGGGTTATCCAGCCAGAGCCTATCTCAGAGACTGGAATTTTGATTTTAGAGATCTAGGAAGATGCCAACGTGAGGATCAGATACAACTGTAGCACTGCTGCCACCCGTGGCCCCGTGTCAGACAGCCCAGGTGTCAGCACTGCAGGCAAGCCATGCAGGGCAGGCTGCAGAGAGGACATGAGGTCACATGCTGGGTCAAGTAGGAGTCAGATGTCATTCTTCATGGTAAATCCCACTTTAAATCCAGGCTCTTGTGTGTGCGTGGCAGGTAAGCACTCTGCCACTGAGCTACATCTCCAGTCTGGCAAATCCCATTCTACCCAAGCTTTTCAATGTAATGCAAGGGACTGAAAGATGGGTAAAGGTACCTGCTGCCAAGCCTGAATTCAATCCCAGAATTCACACTGAGAGACAACTCTAACGAACTGTCTTCTGACCCTCACATGACCACCACAAACAGACCACTCTAGCAAATAAGTAAATGCAAATACACATATATGTGTATATATACATATGTACTTTCTGATTCTGACACAGATTCCCAGGCATCTGTCTTGGAGTCCCAATGCATGAGATGAAAAACAAGACAAACCTGCCCAGGTGGGTATGGTGGCACACATTTGCAACCCCATCTGCTCCAGAGGTCGAAACAGGAAGATTTTAAGTTTGAGGCCAGCCTAGAGCATGTAGCAAGACTGTCTCAAAACAAGGGAGAAAAAGATAAGGCCCGGCCCACTAGATGTTCCAGAAGTTAATCTTGGGGCCATGAGGCTCACCTCATAATTTTTTTAAAATTATTTTTCATTAAGACCCAATCTGAAGCAGAGTGAGAAAGAGTTACACCAGAATGACCTTGACATCAGCTACAGCACACAGTACCTTCCAGCCTGGCTTGACCTTGATGTTAGCTGTGGCACACAGTACCTTCCAGCCTGGCTTGACCTTGATGTTAGCTATGGCACACAGTACCTTCCAGCCTGGCTTGACCTTGACATGAACTACGGTGCACAGTACCTTCCAGCCTGGCTTGGCGATGTGCTTAAAATAGGGGAAGTGGTCCTCAATCCAAGTGTAGATATCTTTCAAGGTCATACGCTTTCTCTCAGTGCTGTTGATGGCAAATTGTATCATGGCCATGTAAGAGTAGGGTGGCCTCTCAGACACAGAGTCCTGCCAAGACGTGGACGCTCCTGAGGGCTCCTCAACCTGTGTGGTGCGAGAAGTTGAAGGGAGAGGGAACAGGGAATGACACAGAGGAGTTCATGGAAACCACCCCACCTCCAGCCCACTGAGCAGCGCTTCTCAACCTCCCTAATGCTGTACCTTTAATACAGCTCCTCATGCTGTGCTGACCCCCAGCCATAAAATTATTTTGTTACTTCCTAACAATAATTTTGCTACTGTTATGAATCATAATGTAAATATCTGATATGTGACCCCAAAGGGGTCTTGACCCATAGGTTAAGAACCACTGCTCTAGTCTATACTAAAAACAAACTTTTCCCTTGCCCTGAAATAGGGTTTATTTGCAGAGCTATACAGAATTCTGGAACTCACTCTGTAGACCAGGCTGGCCTTGAACTCACAAACATCTGCCTGCCTCTGCCTCCAGAGTGCTGGGATTAAAGACCTGTGCCACATCTGATCAGGAAAACAAGCTTATTTGTGACCACTATTTCATAATGGAATTAAAGTTTGCAACCAGTGAAAGGCATTGTTAGTCTAGGCCCCCAGCAATTAGGAACTGATTCACTTCCATCCTCTTCCTGAAGATAAATTGCCTGATAAGAAGAAGCCTAGAGGCTGGGAACATACCTAGCTCAGTTGGCATAATATTTGCCCACCATGCATGAAGGATGAAGGCCTGGGCTGGATCTCCAGCACCACATAAATGGACTGTGGTGACACACGTGTCTGCAATGTCAGCAGTAGGGCAGAGATGATCTAGAACTCAAGATCATCCTCAACCACAGAACCTTTTCTTTTGGTTTTTCAAGACAGGGTTTCTTTGTGTAGCAAACCTCGGACAGGACCTTGAGTGAGACATCTCCAGGCTGGCCTCGAACTCACAGAGATCCTCCTGCTTCTGCCTCCCGAGTGCTGGGATTAAAGGCGCATACCACCACTGCCCCGCTCACAACCTTTTCTAAACTAGCCTAAGCTACATAATAAGACCCTGTCTTATTAAAAACAAAAACCAACTGGAGTCTCTTCCAGTTAATTCACTAGTTGGGGTCTGCACAATGGTTTGTATGAATCCACGCCCATTTTCAGACCTGCAGGTCAAAAGTCTTAGGTCTCAGTTCCATTTGTAGTCCCGACGAGTTGTAAACCCATCCTGTTTCAGTGTTTGTAGAGCAGCCACAGTCAAAAGTGTGGGGCAAATGCTTTCAAAGGACACGTCTGGAGGTTTTACACAAAGATCTGATCATTCAGTTTAAAATTTTGATATATAACTTTACACATACACAACTGTATGGTTTTTTTTTTTTTTNTTGGTTGGTTGGTTTTGTTTTGTTGTTTTTCGAGACAGGGTTTCTCTGTGTAATTGGTGCCTGTCCTGGAACTAGCTCTGTAGACCAGGCTGGCCTCAAACTCAGAGACTCGCCTGCCTCTGCCTCCTGAGTGCTGGGATTAAAGGCGTGTGACAACACTGCCTGGCCAAAAAATTTTTTAAAGAAAAATTACACAGAAAGGCACTAAGTGGTGTCAATAAGAGAACTTGGATGTTCTGCTCCAGTAGCTCCTTGATCCATTTCCCTTCTTAGAAATCATCTGCACTAGCACTTCTGACTTCCCTAATGAGTGAGTGACAGAACAGTTCACCTTAACTTGATTCTGCTCCAGGTGACAATTCTCCTTCTCCTCCATCTCCTGCTTAATGCTGCAGGGGCCCAGCCTGTCAGAACTCATCTTCCCAAGCCACTGGATATTGGTTAAGCTGTTGTCCAGCGTGCAGCCTGCCGCTTCGCCACCAGCTATAAGGAAAACAACCCAAGACTCCATTAGCAGCCTCTTCAGATGCCCTGCAACTCCATCAAAATTGATGGCTGGAGATAACCCTCCAACTCAGTTCTTAGGGACAGGGAACACACGGTAAATCACAAATCATTGTGGTTCTAAGTTACTCTGCCTCATGATGGACTTGAGAAATTCAGGAACAATGAACTACATTTCAACACGTCGATAGAACCTTAGGCACCTGTCAAGGCAATTTTTGGATAGCTACACAAGAAAGTCGCTTTTCTTCCCCAGGCTCCAATTTATTCCTTTAACATGGAGATTTACTTCCTTACCAGATTATGGTGGTCTGAATAAGAATGGTCCCTATATGCTCATATATTTGAAGGCTTAGTCAGCAAGTAGCACTATCTCAAAAGATTAGGAGATGTGGCCTTGTTGAAGGAAGTGTGTCACTGTGGGTGGGCTTTGAGGTTTCAATAGCCTGTGTCAGACCCAGCTTCTCTTTGCCTCTCTCAGCCCACAGATCAGGATGTAGCTCTCAGCTACTGCTTCAGTGCCTGCCTAAATGCTTCCACACTCCCACCATGATGAAAATGTACTAACCTTCTCAAACTGTAAGCAAGACCCCACTTAAATGCTTCCTTTCATAAGAGTTGCCTTGGGCATGGTGTCTCTTCAGAGCAATAGAACAGTGACTAAGACACAGGTCCGTACAAAGAATAAATCAAATCAACCAACTGACCAGTCAATCAACAAATCCTTTTCCAATATAAAGAGAGAGATGGGAATGTTACATTACTGTAACTCTTTCAACAGTGCCCAGACAGTTTGCTCAAAGTTTCAGGATAAAAAAAAGCAAGCTTTGCTTTGGCCCCTCCTAGATTCCTATCTACCACATTCATCAGCATGACTGACTGCAGGCAGGGAGGAGAAAGGCCAGCCTTCACACCCCTTTGCCTTATAAACCACATACCACAGCTTTCCTGTCTTTGCCTTGGAAGGGCTCCAGGTGGCTTGGGAACAGGCACACCCTTAGCTGCTGGCTTTGGTCCCACCAACGTCTCAGTGATTGCTTCTGTCCTCTTGGAATCATGGCTGGTTTGGGCTTGCAGCTGGGGACCAGGAGGGTGAGATGAGGTGCCCCCAGAGCTGATAAGGATGAACTTGTTGGGTCCTCTGCTGCCACTCTCTTTCCCTTTGGCAGTTAGTGCTGTGATGATGCTTTGGATGTCGGCATTGTTGGGGATGGCCACCACTTGTGTGTTGGGCATGGTGGGGTGGTTGATGATCTTGATTCCAGCTGGAAACTTACAGGAACTGGACTCTGCCACCTCCTGGGAGGCCTGTGCTTGAGTAGGCTCCTGCTGGGCAGGGGGTCTCTTTGCTTCTTCCTCTGATGTTTCACCTGGGGCATTTTGAACAGGAAGGGGCAGCCTCCGTCTTTTGAGAATCAGTGGCCGCCGAGGGCTGGTTCTCATCATGAAGCTGTGCTCTCACTCTCCATTGAGAATCACAAGCACTGACCCTGCAGAGGCAAGGAGAAGCTTGCTATCACAGATCGGAGGAGTGGAGACAAACTGGAGGGGGTCCCTCGGATGAATGGTCACAAGCAGAAGCTCAGAGGCCCAGGGGGAAGCTGCCTGGGTCCCTGTCGAGCCCTCAGACAATAAGGACAGAACCTGGGTTTGTTGTACACTTGTAATCCCAGAACCTACAAAGTTTAAGGCCAGATAGTGAGTTCAAGGTCAGCATGGGCCACATGAGACACTGTCTCAAAAAATAAAATAAAATGAAATGAAATGAATGAATGAATGAAAATAAAGCCCTACTACTGACCAAGGAAAGCTAAAAATTACAGTAAACAAGCAATTCAAGTGGAGAACATGGTACTGAATTGGAGTCAATGATCTCCTGGAAGCTTACTATTGGCCAGGCCATGGATATAATACAGCTTAGTGACAGAGTACTTGCTTAGCTTCTACAAAGCCCTAGGTTCAGTTCCCAGCACTACAAAAAAGCAAACAAAACCCAGATTGTTTGGGGTTGGCAAGATGGTTCAGTGAGTTAAATCGCCTGCTGCTAAGCCTGACACCTGAATTCAATCCCTGGGACCACAGGAGTGAAAGGAGAGAACCAACTCCAACATTTAGGTACCACCCCCCAATAAACATGTGAAAACATTGTTTTTTAATATTTGGCTAACAGAATAAGTGAGATGACATCTATAACAATGTGGAAAAGCTGCCAGGCCCCCAGAATTCAGAAAGTCACTTGCAATGACTGTAGAGAGAGGTGAAAAAGATCAGAGAATGGATGGACAAGTGGCAATTAGGAGTCCTGACAAAACTCTGATTCTGCAACCCAGTCTGTGATACAGTCTTGGTGCTTTTTTTATCTGCAGGTCAGAGGTTCGGTGCACACAGTCAGAGGCACCTGTGAAATCACCTCCTAGCCTGCAGGATCTCCCAAGGGGGGTAATTTCCCTATTCAAAGCCTATGGCAAAATTGTGCAGTCAACGATTTCATCACATTTTCACTGCTGGCGATTGAGCAACACAGTAGGTAAGGACTCTACTAGCACTGAGCTATACCCACAGTGTTGTTTTTTCCAGGAGGAGACAGTCTCTTCTGGCCTAGGTTGGTCTCAAACAATGCAGCTGACCTTACATTTCTGATTCTCCTGCCTACACCTGCTAGAGTCACAGGCATGGCCATGAGCCAGGTTTTTGTGTTGCTGGGGATTGAACCCAGGGCTCTGTGATGCTTGGTAAGTGCTCTACAATAAAATCCCAGTCCTCTTGCATTAAAAAAAAAAACAACAAAACAGTGATATCTCTGTACTTGCAGATATTTATGGCATTTGAATTTTGTAAGTATGTTACTTTATACACCTTAACTTTCTGCTTCAAAGTAAGATTTAACACTCATCTCTGATGTGGGATTCCCCTCTGTATGCTATGAATGTTTTAGTACCACCGGTTAATAAAGAAGCTGCCAGCTGTGAAACAAACTAGCAGTCTCGGTTTACATATCTCCTGCCTACTAAGATGTGCTACCATTAATATGCTCAAGGCGGCTTTTATTTTTGAGACAATCTTATGTAGTTCAGGCTGGCTTTGAACTGCTGAACCTTTGGCCCCCACTTTTGTAAATGCTGAGACATTTGCCACCATGCCTGACCATGCTAAAGTGCCTTGGAAATGCTAAGGGAGTAGTCTTTTCTTTAGAAGAAGCATTTTATAGATTTTTATAGATATACAGAATAACTTATCATTAATTTAAATCCTGTCATTCTACTTTTAATGACAAGAAACAGGGAAACCAGCTTTTTT
>LOEQ01004356.1:137960-148506 GCA_001685075.1 Bramus lutescens | reverse complement strand
GGGCATACATGGAGGCAGAATGTTGTATACATAATAAATAAATTTAAAAAAAAAAGAGTCTAGGGAGAGTGGAGGGTAGGATTTAGGGGTGGATATGATACATTAAAATGCATTCATTTTGTAAATGTATGAAATTATAAAAGACTAAAATACAAAGGAAATAAACATTTAAAGACAAATAAAATCCAGGCTTTTGACTTTTGTGGGCTCCTATACTATCATGTATTATCAAAGCATATAATGCAGATATTTGCGTTTTTTGGAGATGGTAACACACTATAGCCCAAGTTAGCCTCAAACTCAGTAGCAACGCTGCCACCAGATCCTGGGTACTGGAATGAGGCATGAGCCACCATGCCCAGCTACTGCAGATATTCTGCATGTCATTTGTGCGCATAAATGATAGCACAGATACTGATTACATTTAACTTATTTTTAGAGCAAGCTGTTTAAGAAATCAAACATTTTGCTCATGTACAAGTAATTATCGGTTTTATCCAAAGTAAAGTATTTGGTGAGCCCCAAGCCTGGGGCATACTGAGTACCAGCTCTGCCCCCAGCCCAGGAATATGTAGTTGGCATCATCAGGGAAAAGATTTACGTTCATCTTTACCCTAGAAAGAAAAGAAAAATGAAAACCTGCCCACGAGAGAAAGTGTAACCAGGAGGAGAGAATCGGATGACAGGAAGACAGGTTTTGGTTCTGTGCCAGCCATTTGTAGGTCCCTAGGGGACAATACATCCTTACTTCTGGGTCAAGTCATGCGTAGTTAATAACATTTCTAAGGGGGTAGAATGATGCACACCTGCAATCCCAGCACTCCAGAGTAGAAACAGGACGGTCGGAAGTTCAAGGCCATCATGACACACCGTATCTCCAAAAAAAAAATTAATAAAAAATAATGTTGAGCCCTTGAAAAAGCTAAGATACCTCTTTGGGTCGTTCAACTGATTGGTTGGTTTTTCTCCAGCTCTATGTATGAGACATGAGCCAAATCAAGAGGAATTCACACTCTAAATAAATTCCTTGCTGTGTTCTTGGAGCTGTAAGAATGCTTAAGTCAGCTGCCAGGTCTCTCTTCTCATTGCCTCCTCCACGGTCTCTGTGTAGCCTTGGCTGTCCAGGATCTCACTCTGTAGACCAGGCTGTCCTCGAACTGGCAACCTGCTTCTGCCTCCCAAGCACTGAGATCAAAGGTATGCACCGCCACTGCCTTACTAAATGGGCCTCTTGGGAGATGGATTTTCAATCCCTGTCTTCACTTACGTTCCCTCCAGATTGCAGCAGCCTCTCGAGGGGAAGACGGCTGGGCCTAGAATATTGGCATTTCCCCCTGGTTGAGGGAGGACGATGTCAAAGGAGTCTTCTCTTGTCTAATTTGTTCTTGATGTGTCTTTTTATCAGGAACAGCATTTTATTCTTGTCAGAATTATTCTTAGTGTCTCAACATGTATAAAAATATGACTTTCCAAGGTTGACTAAATTTAGAATTTGGACAAGGTGAATTTTATTTAATTTCATTTGTAATTCCAGTTGCTTAGCCTGCGAAAGCAGAATCAAACTGGTCTCAAACTTACACAACAGTCCTCCTGCCTCAGCCTCCCAAGTATTGGGTCATTTTCTAGGAGGAAAGTTCGTACAAGCCCAGATCAGCTTGAGCAACATAGGATGAACTATCGCATTAAAAAATGGTTAAAGGCTGGGTGAGTTCCAGGACAGTTAGGGCTACACAGAAAAACCCTGTCTTGAGGGAGCGGGGTGTGTGTGTGTGTGTGTGTGTTTAATTTGCATGTTAGTAAATACTGTAATATCCAAAATTTTGTAACTAATACTTTTTAGATGAAACTAAGCAAACTTAAGCATCCTGAAGTTTGTTTACTTCGGGATGTGACTGAGGATTGCCACAAAAACAACCATAAGTGTATAATAAAAGAAACCTTGATGGATGTGGTGATGCTTGCCTATAACCCTATCCTTCGGAAGTAGAGGCAGAATCAGAAGTTCAAGGCCAGCCATGGCTTCATAGTGATTACATGACTCTCAACAAGAAAAGGGAAAAAAAAAAACATTTTGAGTGATAGTGTCTAAAATTAAGAGTTCTGGCTAGCAAAATATAATTTTGTATAAAAATTAAGTTTAAAACGCATTGGGGGTCCTAAGGGTCATTAGTATTCAGCTCTCAAGTTTAATCAAAGCCCCTGAGTTATTTAGCAGTACCCCAAGTTTAGATTTAATAACATGTTTAAAAACCACACTTACCACGATAACGAACTCCTGATCTCACTCTGACAATCAGGGGCGGCAGAAGTTTCTTACACGGTAGATGCTGCAGTTTGGCTGAAAGGCCACACTTACCCTTTTAACTGGCCGAAGAAAGCAAAGGAGGAAGGCAGAGGACAGGGAGGAAGCTGGTGTCCTGGAAGTGGGCAGCTTAACTGCATCGCCGAGTCATTGTCATGATAGGTTCCAGTTCATCACCCCTAACAGACATGTACACGGTTTGCTTGAGACTTCAAACCAAAGTTTGCTTTTAAAAAGTATTTTTTATTGTTGGGCAGTATGGGAGGCAGAGGCAAGAGGATCTCTGTGAGTTCGAGGCCAGCTTGGTCTACAAGAGCTAGTAACGGGACAGTCTAAAGCTACAGAGAAACCCTATCTCGAAAAACCAAAACAAAAAAAATTATCATAAAATAAAACCCTGCAAAAAGCATACATCATCACCCTCTCTTGAAGTTACTGGGTTTTTTTTTTAATTAGTCAAGATAATCAGAAGATTCTTCCTGATAGGGTTTTCAAAACTTCATTTTAGCTTCTACATTCTTACTCTCCTTCTCTCTCATTTAAGAAATGCATGACTTAAACGTTAATTTAAATGATCTATGCTCTATACACCATGCACCATTTATAAGACTGAGTCGGGTTAGAAAGTCTTGCTGTTTGAGTCCCTTTTAAATTCTGCTTGTCTTTTGAACATTCCAAGTCTTCTGATTGTTATTTTGAAAGCTGATCTGTCGTAGTGAAAACAGGAATTCCCAGAGAAGCGCAGAGTGTTTCTCCTGACACCACAGCTGTAGCATAAGCACAGCATAAAAGATGCGGATGAGAGGCAAGGGCACCCAGATGCCTGCGTTGGTTACCAGCCACACCTACTCTCCAGAAGAGCTCTGCTCCAAGTCCTTTAAAAAATATATGTATTTTAGTTTTATGTGTGTGAATGTTTTGCACACATGTTTATCTGTGTACCATGTGGGTGCCTGGTGTCTGCAGAGGTCGCAAGAGGGTCTTCTGGAACTGAAATTACAGGTGGTTGTAAGCCACTGTGTGGCTGCTGGGACCTGAACCTGGGTCCTCTATAAAAGCAGCCAGTGCTCTTAAGCACGGAGCCGTCTCTGCAGCCCCTCAGAGCCCTTCTTGAGCTTGTCCCGGAGCTCATGCCATTAATAGCCGTAATGGCATTGGGTTTCCGATTTCCAGCTTGTACAGCAACTTTTCAGTATTTTTTCCTATTAAAAAGCACTTATTATTATGGTGGTGCATGCCTTTAATCCTGGCACATGGAGGCTGAGGCAGGTGGAGTTCTGTGAGTTCAAGGCCACTCTAGTCTACAAATGCTAGTTCCAGGACAGCTAGGGCTGTTACAGAGAAACCCTGTCTCAAAAAACCAATAATAATAATAATAATAATAATAAAGTAAAAACAAAAAGCAATTATTAAATTATTATTGTTTGTTTTTAGCATGGCTGACTTTTTTTAAATTTATTTATTCATTGTGTTTACACTGTTCTGCCTGCATGTATGCCAGCATGCCAGAAGAGGGCACCAGATCTCATTACAGATTGTTTTGAGTCACCATGTGGTTGCTGGGAATTGAACTCAGGACCTCTGGAAGAGCAGCCAGTGCTCTTAACCTCTGAGCCACCTCTCCAGCCCCGGCTGACTTTTTTTTAAGGTTTCATTCAATTTATGTGCATTAGTGTTTTGTCCACATTCATATCTGCGTGAAGGTGTTAGATTCCCTGGAACTGTAGTTACAGACAGTTATGAGCTGCCATGTGGGTGCTGGGAATTGAACCTGGGTCCTCTGCCCTGGAAGAGCAGTCCTTGCTCTTAACCACCAAGCCATCTCTCCAACCTGTTCGTTTGTATTTTACAAGGTCTTACCATGTAGTCTGGGCTAGCTTTGAGCACTTTCAAATCCTGCCCCAGCTTCCAAGTACTGGTATGCAATACTGTGCTCAACTTGTAAATACATCTATGTGAGAGATTTCTAGAATGTATAGAGGGAACATGTGTCAGTGAGGTGCCCAACAGATAAGCGTGTGACTTAGACACTCATGTTGCTACTTCCTGGGATTCTAGATTGATGTTTTTTAAGGATTTTTTTTTATATTTTTGTTATGTGTGTGTGTTTCGCCTGCATGGAAGTATGTGCACCACATTCATGTCTGATGCCTTGAGAGACCGGAAGAAGGCATTGAGTCTCCTGGAACTGGGGCTATAGGTGGTTAGGAGCTGCCATGGAAACTGTGACTGGGGGCTGGAGAGATGGCTCAGTGGTTAAGAGCACTGACTGGTCTTCCAGAGGACCTGGGTTCAATTCCCAGCACCTACATGGCAGCTCACAGCTGTCTGTAGCTGCAGTTCCAGGGGATCTGACACTCTCACGCAGACATGAATGTGGACAAAACACCAATGCACATAAAATAAAATCTAAAAAGAGAGAGAGAGAAACTGTCTAGTCACCACATGAACACATGGCATATATGCCCAAATATACATACATACAAAATGTAGTTAAAGTCAAAAAATAAAATCAATATTGTGCTATACAAGTTTAGGATCTTAGCAAGGACACTGGGAGGGGAAAACCTAATTTTCCCAAACAACAGCTTGGCTACTGAGGGAGACTGGTTCTGCTGTGGTTAAGATGGCAGATCACATTTAAATACATTGCTTTTGTCTTTTCTGTTTATTTTATCCATCAATTTAGTTGATTTTTTTTTTCTCCAGTAAAAAAACAATCCCCAAGGAGCATGTGTTGTTTAGTCTTAATGTGGAGGCTGCAGGAAGCAAGCATGGTTATTTATTCTGGCCTGCTGTTGGTTGGTTGTGTTTGTGTCTCTATGCCAACTCAGGAGGCCCTGACTCTTCCTAGGCATCTTTAGTTCAGCTACAGGATTCTGTGTCCATAGATTAGAGACTTGAAAGGCCTTTTCTGTTTGACATTTTGTTTTCTAACTTCCCTTAGCAAGGTGTGAAATTCAGAATGTCGTTGATAATTGACAGAATTATAGACGAGAAGGAATCCCTAATAAGCAAAGACCAGGGCTGTGTCTGGCCCAAAAAGGAATCTGTCCCCTGTCATCTATGCTGGGTGGTTCCCTTGTTTTCCCATTACTGCTTCTACTTCCTCTGTCTCTCCTGGCCTCTTGGATTTATCTAGAATACACTTTTGTCTATTGTTTGCTTAGTTTCGGTTTTGTTGGTTGGGGTTTTTATTTTGTTTTGGGGAGACAGTGTTTCATTTATCCCAGGCTAACCAAAATGACCTTGAACCCTGATCATTAGCTTGGCCACCACACATGACCTTATGAGAGACATTTTTTTCTGTCAAAGGTATAGCCTGACAAGGGTCCTATTCCCTGGAATCTTTCTAGAGCCTCGTCTGCGCGTCTTATCAGTTCACCCACGGGCAAATGGCAGGTGTTGTCATAAACATAGATTCATGAAGCTAGCTGTGTGTTGTTCAAGAAATCGTCCTTGCCGAGCAGTGGTGGCACACGCCTTTAATCCCAACACTCAGGGAGGCAGAGGCAGGTGGATCTCTGTATGTTCGAGGCCAACCTGGTCTACAGAGTGAGTTCCAAGCCAGCCAGAGCTACACAGAGAAGCCCTGTCTCAAAAACAAAACAAAAAAAAAACAAAAGAGTCATGTCTGGAAAGAATCCAGGGTGTAGGATTCAAGAGCGACACTGAGATGGATTGTTGGGGGTAAGAAGTTTATTATCAGGACAGAAAGGCAACAGACATGACAGGGGCTCTGAGGAGACTCAGGCCCATGCAGCAGAGTTGGGGGTCCCTTCTTCGGCTGTCTCTCATTCCCTATCAGGCAGCAGGAAAAGGGGAGAAGAGAACATGTCAGTGTATTGTAGTTCTTTGATACGTCTGATTGTCCAGTCTGCCAGCGTAGGGTGCTCACTTGGAGAAGTCAGAAGCCAGGTACCTGGAAGTCTGTTAGCTAAAGATTCAGGTGGTGATCTTAGGAAGATGCCTGCCAGTTTCTGTCTGGTTGGGAATGGGGGCGGCTGCTGCGGGTACTGTGTCCTGAGCAACAACCTGGTCTGGATTCTGAAGAACTGGAGAGGTGGCTCCGTGGATTGGAGTGCTTGCTACTACGCAAGCAAGGGGACCTAAGTTCAAATCCCCTGGCACCCGTGTAAAAATCTGGGAGTGGCCATGCGTATGCCTGTATCACCAGTCTTCTATGCAAATGAGACAGGATTGGCCAATCCAGTTTTCTTAATTAATTAGCCAATTGTATTCACAGCATACAAAGGGGAATCCCACATCACTAGGATTGCTGGCTGCCAGCATAGTTACATAGTTCAGTCAAAGACCCTGTCTCATGGGAATAAGGCAGAGAATGAGAGAACAGGACACACAGTGTTCTCTGGCCTCCACATACATGTGCACAGGTTCATGTACATGCATGAGTGCATCTACCACATACATGCATGCATGCACATGCACACACACAAAGAACTGTGTCTACTTTCCTAGAGTGTTCATTTTCTTTTGACTTCCCCTCATGGGCCCTCTTACCCTAGAGCAGAGGGATCCTGTTGGCCTCTGTGGGTATCAATTTTTGGCAGGTGGCTTGGTGTTCTTGATTACTAATGAAGTGTAAAGTGACAGTCACCTTTAATACATGTTTTAGTGTAGTAGTTGAGAGCACAGAGCAGGGCCAGAATGCCTGTCTCTTTTCCCCTGCACTTGCTGCTCGATGACTGTAGACCCACATAGCCTCACTTAGATGTGTCTCAGTGTCCCCAGAGAGCCGTGCTAAAACTGGATCCCCGAGATCCAATATCAGAATCACAGGCAAGGGAGTCTGATTGCTCATCTCGGGTCAGGTGTCTTCCGGATGTGTTGATTGATGGTCACGGAGACATGGTACAGAATAACCATGTCCCCTCCCCAAGAGGCCGCAGTATAGCTGAGATTGGCCTTGCACCATAGAGACTGCTCCTTAGTGTGCTGGATGTAGGCTTGTGCCGCCACACTTGTTTACATATGTAACATGAGGGTCCGCTATTGACAGAATACAGACAATTCTCCCGCACCACACATACTACTTTTGCCTTTTCTTTCTTGAGACAGGGTCTCTATCTCTATATATCCTGACTATTCTAGAACTTGCTGTGTACATTAGGCTGGCCTCTAACTCACAAAGATCCTCCTGCCTCTGATGCTGCTCCTCACACAATAGATAGATGAATGTAATAAAAGTCCTTTTAGATTTTGTCTTTCCCATAACAGCTCGCCAGTCCTTCCTTGTGTGCCAGGTGACTTACCTCTCCTGAGCTTTGTTGCTGTCCTCCGCCCCAGTGCTGTTTCCTGCATTAGCGTCCATGACCATGATAATCCTTCTCGCTTGTCGCCTCCCTGATAACATCTGAGACTGACAAGCAGTGTTTGTGACGGTCAAGAACCGGTAAAAGAACTGTTTGCTTCAGTCCCTCCCGGGAAAGCTATGGCCGACTCTCGCTGTCCTCACTTTCCACAAGCTGTATCCTGTTCCCTTGCTGCAGAGTGGCTTTGCTCTCCCCAGGACCTCGGGCGCTTGCCGAGCCTCTATACCCTTGGCTGTATCCCTCAGCATCCTCTGAAGGAGACATCACTCATGACTGTTCAGCTGCAGTGAGCTCCAGAGAGCTTGCAGGGAATGTTGAGAGAGTGGCCTAGAGGTGGAGGTGGATATTGTTTCAGATTATCGAGTATTTGAAAGAGTAGGCAAGCCGTCTGTCAGGGAATGCTCCACAGCAGCAGTTGGAGGGAGAGAGGTCTTCCAGCGAGCGAGCGAGCGAGCGAGCTCTGATTGATCTTGGGCAAATATCTTCACAGTTAACCTTCTCTCAGCTCCCTGGAAATACCCTGCGTGTGACTGGTTGCAGTATTCAAGGGCAAACTGGCCATGGAGGCATACTCTTTTAATCCCAGCACCAGGGAAGCAGAAACAGGCAGATCAAGGGCAGAGGAATTGATGTTATTCAGCCCACAGTTATGAAATAAACATTTATTAAAATGTCTTATTTTTGTAACTCTTACTGTTTTTTTATTTGGGAAAATAATTGACTTTTGCATCTACACCTTTCCCTAGCTCACTAACCCACACCCATTCTTGGGAGTGTCTTTGTCTTTCCTAATAAACTGTGTCTATAATTATTTAGAAATTAAATTTGCAAAAATATTACCCCCCAAAAAAAGTTCAAAAGTAACCTTTGCCCTTCACCTCAGTTTATCTCTTGTGTAATAGTGACTCCCACATTAGAAAACAACAAGAAGCCGGGCAGGGGTGGTGCACACCCTTAATCCCAGCACTCAGGAGGCAGAGGCAGGCGGATCTATCTATGTGAGTGTGAAGCCAGCTTGATCTACAAAATGAATCCAGGACAGCCTGGAAATGTTACACAGAAAAACCCTGTCTCAAAAAAAAAAAAATAAGGTGGACAGCACTCAGGAGGTAGAGGCTGGTGGAGCTCTGTGTTCGAGACCAGCCTGATCTACTACAGAGCCAGTTCCAGGATAGAACAACATAGTACCTCAACGTCTCTTTTTTGTTTTGTTTTGTTTTGAGACAGGGTTTCTTCGTGTAACAGTCCTGCTGTCTTGGAACTAGCTGTGTAGATCAGACTGGCCTCAAACTCACAGAGATCTGCTTGCCCCTGTCTCCGAGTGCTGAAATTAAAAGTGTGCACCACCGCTGCATGGCGCCTCAACCTCTCATTACTGGAAATCTGAACGGGATGTTTGGCTTGGTTGTTTAGACAGGTTTTGCTAGTCGAGGCTAGCCTCAAACTGGAAGAGTCCTGGGAAGCATGGTGCCCAGCTTGGCAGTCTTCATCGTAGTGAAGCTCCCTGCTATCTCCACTTTGCCGATCCCCACTCCCTGGTCACTGACTGTTCTTCGATGAAGTCCTGTGATGTGATCATGTTTGTCTCATTTCCTTTCACCACAGTTAATCAAATCAGCAAAGTTACGGTCTTAGGAAATGGGGCTTTGGGGAATTGAGTAGGTTATAAGGGCAGAGGCTTCAGGAGGATGGAACAGAAAAATAAAAGAAAGAAAACAAACTTTTGTGTCCATATGGTAGACTGTCGAAGCTGTGGGGGTTGGGACTGGAGACAGGGTTCTACCATTCTGTTTCTGCTAAATGCAACTTTCATATTACTTTTTGTTTATTTTTTCAGGCCTGTGCCTGTCCTCAGCCTCTGGTTTGATTTAGAAATGTGGTTGTGTGTACGTGTTATAGTCCCATAGCATCTGTTTACTGTTCCGTTCAGGTCAGAATGCTTTCGTGATACCCTGTTATTTACATCTGCACAGCTTGCCCAGGCTTGCTGGAAGGAATTGAGTGCTGTCTGGGTGCAGCCTTGAAGACACACCAGGCACACTGATTGTTAGAGGCCTTGAAAGGACTGCTCCAGGCTTCGGAGTGTAGCTTTGTTTAGGTTTCAGCACAGGGAGGTGTGGGGAGGAGAGGGGATGGTCTTTAGCTGTGCCAGAAGGCATCACTTTTGGTTTAGTGTTGAGGACAGAGAGAGCAAGAGCATCGAGCAAAGGCAGGTTTGCAGCAGCTGTTGGGAAATGCTAAGCGTAGCCTCAGAGTCTTTTCTCCGGGTTAACCCTTTCCCACACACTGTTCATGATGGGTTTGTTTGTCTCAGTCATTTTAGACGCCATCTTTGCAAATCTACACCAATCCCACTGGATACCAACACTGTTCACCCTGCATTGAGGATGGAAATAGAAACCTGTCAGGAGAAATGCGGGGACCCATAGGGAGGTCAGAAATGGGTTGCAGCTGGGAGGAGGGGCTGGTATCGTAAGTGTTCCATGGTTTTCTTGTTTGTTCCTTTGTTTAGTTTGTTCTGCAGTGCTGGGGTTTGAACCCATGGCCTTAACTATATAGATGACTGACCTGGAACTCACTATGTTGACCAAGCTAGTCTCACGCTCACAGAGATCTGCCTGCCTCTACATCCCCAGTGCTGGGATTATAGGTGTATGCCAACATCACCTGGCCATTTTTTTTCCTAACAAGAAGTTTGCCTCAGAGCTGCAAGTGTGGCTCAGTGGTGTATTAGTTACTTGCTTAGTCTGCCCAAGGACTATCAATCCCTATCATTACCCAAAATGCTAGATGATACATGGATGGATGGGTGGATGGATGGATGGCGAGTGGGTGAATGGTAGATTAAAAGGGAGCCTGGATGGGGGCTGGAGAGATGGCTCAGTGGTTAAGAGCATTGCCTGCTCTTCCA
>LOEQ01004356.1:90354-101941 GCA_001685075.1 Bramus lutescens | reverse complement strand
GCTGCTGGAAGACTTGGCGCCCCGTGCGGACCTGCTGCAACCGGCCGAGCGCTCCCACCCTGCCTCCCGCACCCTGGGACCGGTAAGACTGCCATGTTCGGAAGATTTCGTCCCCGCGTGGTCCCGGGAAGCACTAGAGGACCAGCGGGGCACTTGCGGGCAGCAGAGCCCAGGGTCTGGGCAGAGCAGGGTCGCCTGGCTGAAGTATCAGAAACAGGCGATCAAAGAGCCCCTGCCAGACCCTTTTCTACTTTTTGTCCTGGAGAAGCGAGCCCCGGAGGGGATTGTGTTGCTTGGACCTTTTGTAGAGGTCCCCCAGGGTTTGAGACACTGTCTTCCCATGCTGAGAATTGATGAACGTGAGCTCCCCCAAATCCAAGGCACTGTACCCTAGCAGGCAGCCCAGGGGGGTGCACATGTCAGGGGGTTCCAGGCACACCCACACTCCGAGTTCAAGCGAAATCTTTCTGTGCCAGCATCCCTAAGTTTTGGGTGTACCTGAGGGAGAGAGATCTGTACACTATGACTCACTTTGTTTCCAGTAGGTGCATTTGTGCTGAACGTGACAGTGTGTACATTGTACTACAGTCCACCTTGAAGAGGGTGCTGTCTGAAACCCTGAGTGTCCGAGTGGGTGTGTGATGATTCCTCCTCTCCAAGACTGTCCTCGCTCTGAGGATGTTGGTTCTGGCTCTGATTTCTTCCTGCAGAACCGGAGCAGGAGACAGCGTCTCCAAGTTCTTTGTGTGCAGGGAGAAATTGACAGTAGTCGTTGGAGGTGTCCGCCCACCCCCACTCCCCACTCACTCCGTCCTGGCTGGGTTGGGCAGAACTGGCAGGAAGCTGCCTACACCTGCCCCCCTTCCAGGCAGCTGTCTTTCTGAGGGAGAGTGGATCCTGTTCTGCCGGAACAGTTTAGAGAGTTGCTGGAAGGCTAGTGAAGCTGACCGATCTTTGCCTTTAGGGGATAGGGTGGGTTTGGGGGAATGGGAGAGACCTTTTTAGATTGTTTTCTTTTGGGACAGAAGCCTAGTCTAGCCTGGCCTGGTACTTCTACCTTAGTTACTACCCTAGTGTAAACTGACTTTCATCCTTCAGCCTCAAAACAAACAAACAACCCCTCCCCCCCAAAAAATCCAAAGGTGGGGAAAAAGCAACAACAAAAAACTTTTTTTTTTTTTAGACAGACTCAAAAGACCAATCTGACCTTGAACTGGGATTACAGGTCTGAGTCACCAGGCTTAGTTGACCAGTGGTGGACACTGGGATGTTGATAGTGTTTCTAAGTTGGCCTTAAGGACAAAAGAGTGTCCATGTTTATTGCCCGAACTACATCTCGCTGCTCCATAGGGCCTCGAAGGGAAGATCTCTTATTCATTAGTAGACTATTAGACTTGATTGTTCCTTAATAATCAGTGCCTTGGTCTGTAACCATGCTGGGTTTAAACTGCCTCAGTTTCCAGAGCGTTGGGATTGCTCCCTCTTTCTTCACAGCTTGCTTGTTTCTGTGGGGCTGCGGAATGCTTTAGTTGGGAAGGTGAGGGCTGCCTGGGACTTGTTGGCTGCCTCCAGGATATGGACAGGAGCATGGTGAGTGTCACAGACAGACTTGGCATCAGAGGTATCCCTCGTTAACACAACAGAGAGATGGCAGCTAGGGTTTCTTGGAAGGAAGAAACAGAAGACTGTATCAGGAGTGGGAGCTCTTGTATTTATCCTTCCTTCTATGGCGCTAATGTAGATTAGATAGTCTGCTGGGAAATACCTCACACTCCTAATGGCTCAGGCTATGTGTACTGCAGATTTACAAAAGCAGCTCTTGTCAGGTAAAAAATGGACAAGGTCAGACAGACTGGGCATGTATCCTGAGACTCACTATGTATAAGGTATTTGGGCTCAGTTTCCTGATGAGTAACATGTGGGGGGGTGAGGAGGGAATGGAGGATGAGGAGGGGTGGCAGGATGAGGGGGAGTGGAGGTGAGGAGNGGAGGTGAGGGGGGGTGGCGGGGTGATGGTACATCCCAAGCCCCTGGTAGTACATCCCAAGGCCCTTGGAAATGGAGTAGCTTTTCCCCAGCTTGCTTTGGCAAGAACCCCTCTTCCCTTTGCCATGCCGAGGAATGGATCCAGGGTCCCATAACACATAAAGCTAGAGGATTTTGAGCAACCATTTCTCTGAGCCCCCCTTGGGAAACCTCATCACTCTGTTCACCATGTTGGTTTTGCCAACATGAACTGAGCGTTTGCTGTGGGTCCCGTGCCATGCAGAGGCCATCCTTTGCCAGGAGGTAGCATCATTCTCCAGCTAAAGGTCTGAGTATTGCTCTGCTAGGTGTGCTGCGTGTATGTGGAGCATGTATGTATGTGTGTGTGTATGTATGCATTCATGCATGTGTGTATGTATGTATGTATGCGTTCATGCATGTGTGTATGTATGTATGCATTCATGCATGTGTGTATGTGTGTGTATATGTATGTATGTATGTATGTATGTATGTATGTATGTATCCATCTATCTATCCATCTGTCTGATTATCTATCTATGCATCCATCCACTCTGTCATTTTGTGTTTTGGTCCTAAGGATGGATCCAGAGCCTCGGCTTTGCTAAGCACACTGTTCTGCCACCACTGAGCTTCTACCCCCAGCTCAATCTTTCCAGATCCAAGGATGCAAATGTCACAGCCTCCTGTGGCCTCCATTCTGCAGTCTTGTGCTGGTGACTGTCACAAAGCAATAACTATTGCGTCTCCTCTTTCTCAGGGGAGGTAGAAGACATTGGTCCCTGACTTTTGGCCTTACCCTTCTTGTAGTTGAGGCTGGTCTGGTGGAAGTTGGGAATTCGGGGCTCCTGAGAGCGACTTTCCCTCTTTGTCCCCTTGACCCTTGGTTGGCAGAAGCGGGAACAACGGATCTGTTTAAAGCTCTGAAATTGGAGCTGAACAGCTGCTCCCCAGCACCCTGAGGGTGGGGGTGTCGCCAGGACCAGGGGCCCAGGTGGAGGCTGGGGTAAGGCAGGCTGCCTCACTGGGAGTATGGAGCCCACATCTCTAGTGTTGTTTTGACCTCTTGTGGAATGGTAGCTTTCTCCGTATCATTTTTTTAAGGCTGTGTTTTGGGGAGAGTCTAGTCACACCTGGTGGGACAGGATCTGTGGGAAATTTCCCGCCAGAACTTCAGGCCAAGATCTGTGCCCATCTGTTTGCTTGCAACGCAGGCCAGCTTCCAGAAAGGTAGGAAGATGGGCCTGCTGCTCCGTGGTTTGGACCAGCTTCTAGGCTAGGGTGGGTAGACAGGCCCCCATGGGTGGGGTCCCAGCTTCCTTTGACCCAAACTCAATGGGAACAATAGACCTCAGAGGAGTCACCAGGCAGGAAATGGGAACTGTGCTAAGGCCAGGGTGACCCTCCTGGGGGATGTGATTGCATATCCGGTTGAGTGTTAGGGCCAGTGCAGAGGGTACTGGGATGGGCTGATGACACATAGGGTGGGCCCTGGGGTGGGGCTCTCTGCCTAAGGGGGCTGTTGACTCAGAGCAAAACCTGAGCAGGAGGACCCATTATCTGGCTGAGCGCTCTGTTCTGTGAAGTACTAGCAAAGATCTTGTGTCTGGCAGCCTTCTGCCAGGTTCCTGCCAGGCTCACCGGGCCAGAATCGTGCCTACCCCTTTCCCTAGAGCCCCCAGGATGGCTTCATGAGTTGCCTTGGCCAGGATGAAAGACTAGTGTTGTTTCTTCCTGGCTGCCGTCCAACCTGGCTGCCCTCCACCTTGGCACTGAGCCCCAAGTAATAGTTGACGGGAGGTGACAGTGGGCAGAGCTTTGGGTAGGGAGAGAGGAGCCTTGGGTCACCTGGACAACCGTGAAGAGATTTCTTCAGTCACAGAGCAAGACAGGCAGGGGGAGATTCCTGCCTGAAGCAGGTGGCAGAATGTTCTAGGAGGCTGGACATTTATCTTGCCATCATCTGTGGAAGGGTGGGACAGAGTCTGGCTGTGAGAGCAAAGGGGTGCTTGGCTTTAGAAGGGAGAGTCAGTCAGCCCATGGAATTTTTTCTTTGTGTGAATTCAGGTTGCCAGATTCTCACAGGTCATCGTTTGGGGTTGAGAGCAGCCTCAGGAGTGGCTGTAGGATCACTGCCAGGACCCATCCAAGAGGGGTGTGGTAGAGAGAACATATGCTAGCCTGATTATTTCTCCAAGGAACAAGACAAGGGTTCTGGAAATGGCAGAGTGCTGGGTTCCTTGTTCATCCCTTGCCCAGTTCTAGATCAAGTTTTATTCTATTTATTTATTAGTTGATTTGTTTGCTTGCTATACTGAGACTGGACCCCAGGACCTCCTGTGCGCCAGGCAATTGCTCTGACCCAACCCTCTATGGAGAAATGGAGTTTGAGGTGACTAGCTTGGATGCACCCTGTGTAATCTTTGGATGGAGAAATGTTCTTTTTCTTTCCTTTTTGTTTGTGATGCTGGGTTTAGAACTCGGGGCCTTGTGCATGCCGGGCAAGCACTGAACGACATAATTCTTCAGGAAGGGTTTTCAGCTTCATGGATTTCCTGGGAACAGGGGAAGTGGCTGGTGTGGGGTGTGTCTGGTTGAAGGACTGTCCTGGGAGCTTTGTACAGAGCTCACCCTCCATCTCCCGCGGAGGCAAGGGAGCTTCCTAAGGGTAGAGCCCACAGCTCTCTTTAGCTTTGTTCTCCTTCAGCCCTGTGGATGTTGAGGATAGTGAGCAAGCCCTGGATGGCAGAACCAGGCCTCTATCATCTCAACTGATAGAATGTTCTAGGAGGCTGGAGGCTAAGCAAAAAGAAAGTGTGATTTGTATTTGCCTAGAAAACAGTTTTCTCCAGTTCTAGGGGTTGAACTCTGGGACGTGGACAGGCTGGGCAAGCGAGCGAGCACTTTCCCCTGAGCCACATCCCCTGCCCTTTCTTTTTTGGTTTTTCAGGACAGGGTTTCTCTCATCGAAACCTCGGACAGGACCTTCTAGCTCTTTTAGACCAGGCTGGTCTTGAATTCAGAAATCTGCCTGCCTCTGCCTCCCGAGTGCTGGGATTAAGGGTGTGTGTCACCACTGCCCAGCCTCCCCAGCCCTTCCAAATTTTGTCGTATTGTTTTCTGAGGTGTGTATCTCAAGCTGGCTTCCAGTTTATTTTATCCCTGACAAGGACCTTGAGTGGCTGGCCCCTGCAGGCCTCTACCTCCCTTGTACTTGTTACAGGCATGTGCCGATACACCTGGCTAGGTGGCACTGCAGGTAGAACCCAGGGCTTTGTGCGTGCCTGGCAAGTAAGCTACATCCCCAACTCTTATTGGAGACCGAGGCTCAGGTAGCCCAGGCTAACCTCAGCCTTCGTACATAGCTCTGGGTGAACTTAAATTCCTTATCTCCTTGCCGCTGCCTCCCAAGTATTTTAGAACTGTGTTGAGCACTCCGACGTCCAACTCTTCTGTTGTCTTCAGACAGGGTCACATTCTGGAGCCCACGTTGGTCTTGAATTCATAGCAGTTCTCCTGCCTCAGCCCTCTGACTATTGAGATTAGAAGGTGTGAGCCACCACAACTGGGTTTCATTTCTTTTGTTGTTTTTTACTTGTTAAAAATAATATAGTAGAAAACCTGGAAGAAATTGAGAAGGAAAAAACCCAAAATGGTCAATAATATCACAACTTAGGGATGAGGCAGTGGAGTTATGAGGTCTTGACTCAGTTCTATGACACTCTGGCCACATCAAGAGCCATATCTGGCATTTAAAGGTGGAGACTATCTATTCTGTGAGGACTGTGTTTGCCAGGTGTAGCCCAGTGGAAGAGCATTTGCCTAGATAGCACGATAGGGCACTGGATTTTATTCCCAGGACCACTGAAAGAAAAAAGTGTGAAATTAAATTTGCCATTTCTCTCTCTCTCTCTCTCTCTCTCTCTCTCTCTCTCTCTCTCTCTCACNCACACACACACACAGAGAGAGAGAGAGAGAGAGAGAGTTAGTTTGTGGCTTTATTTAAGCACAAATAAAGTGTCTATTCACTTTATTTATGTCTGTTCTAACCACTGTGTGGTTTGGTGACTGATGGCCAGTTCTGCTGCTCTTCCCCTGACAGCTTTGAGGATCTTGGAGAACACCTTATGAACGATCACACACCTATCTCAGCACAGTAGGATTGTGGTACATTGGGAATACTTTCCCTCCATGGCTTTGTAGGCCAGGAAGCTCCTGAAGCTGCTGGGCAGACAGCATGGGCTTGTCAATGCTGGGCATCAGGATCTGGCCCTCAATTCTTCTCTGCACCATGTTGGTTGTTTAATACCTTTTGATTCCTACCAGTTATACTTAGTTTACTGGCTAGTGCCAGATGAACAGCTTAGTTCCTTTCTGCGTGTATGATCTTGGCCTTCATTGGAGGTCAAAGGGCAGTGGTGATGCTGAGCAAGAGAAGGCAGCCAGAAAGGCGGGGCTTTTATGTTTCTCTTAAGTTTTTGAAATTTTTATTGTATGTGTGGTTTATCTGCATGTGTGTCTATTCATCATGTGTGTGTAATGCTCTCAAAGGCCAAAAGAAGCTGTTGGATCCCCTGGGACTAGAGCTATATAAATGGTTGTGAGCCACCTGATGTGGGTGCTGGGAATCAAACCCAGGTCTCAGCATTTTTGGAAGAGCAGTCAGTGCTCTTAGCTGCTGAGCTGTCACTCCAGACTCTGATTTTTCTTCTGAGTCAAAGTCTCACGAAGGCAGGCCCTGAACTCATTATTGGTGGCCTGGAACTTTGGATCCCCCCTTCTCTGCCTCTGGAGTGCTGGATGGAATTCTAGGCATTTGCCACCATGCAAGCCAGCCCAGTGTTTGGATGTCTTCATTGAGGCTGATGAGGAAATTGGAAACTGTGGTCCTGAAGACAAGCAGCTCCTCTTTGTGGCCACAGCAGAGGTGGCCCATCATGTGTGTTACTTCCTAGTGGAAGTTACAATCCTTGGAGCCCCACCTTAGAATCTGTAGGTGTTGTGGAGGAGGGCTCTAGACTCTCTTACTATGTGAGAATTTGGATGGATGACCTGGGTACCTCTGTTTCAGCCCTTCTGTGGTACACTGAGAGGCCGCACTAGTGATGTTGAGATACTCTCCCATCAGACATTCCTATTAGAGCCTCCCAAAATGGAGGTGAGAATGGGAGAGGGGAGTGTTCAAGCTGGAGAGAGAGAGAACACATGCGTGAGCGCAGGAGGATGTGGCACTTGTTGTCTCCCCCCTCCCCATCTTTGTGTTAGAATCAAGCCACATCTTGGTCCTGCCTTGAAGCTAGAGTGTGGTGTGGGGAAGGTGACCCCAGAATGGAGTACTAGTCCAGATGCCAGAGGGGAACTATCCAACAGAAATAATACCTAAGTAAGAAGACTGTGGAACGGCTCAATGGTAGAACATTTGGTTATTGTCCTCAAGGCTCTGGTTCCCTCTTGAGGTTGAGGCAGGAGGACTTGGAAGTATGAAGACAGCTTAGGCTATACAGTAAGGTTATGTATCAAAAAAGCCAAGAGCTGGGATGGTGAGTCAATGCAGAATGCTTGCTTAGAATGGGAAAACCTCGGAGTTTGGCCAGGCACGATGGCTCCATAGGTAAAGGTGCCTGTTGCCAAGCCTGACCACCTGAGCTCAGTCCTTGGGTCCCACATGGGAGAAGGAGAGAACCCACTCCCCAAAATTGTTCTTTGGCTTCCACACTCCTGCAAGTGACATGTGTGCAGCCCCATCCCCGGCAAACATAAAATAAAATGTAATGTTTTGTATGTGGTGGTGTACATCTTTAGTTCTAGTGCTCAGGGCAGAGGCAAGGAGATCTCTGTGAAGCTAATGTGTCTCTATATGGAGTTCTAGGCCTCCCAAGGGCTTTATAGTGAGACTTTGTTTCAGAGTGAACAAACAGCAAACATGGGACTGGAGAGATGGCGTAGCTGGTAAAAGCGTTTACTGTTCTTGCAAAAGATGGAGGTTCAGTTCCCAGCCCCCATCTATCTAACTCCAGTTACAGGGGATCCAGCATCCTCTGCAGGTACCAAGCACACCTATATATAAGTGCACAGACATATACACAGGCAAGACATTTGCACATATAACATTAAAAATAATTTTAAGGTAATATGTAAAAAACAAAAAGTTCTATGCTACATTCTTAGTATCCCCAACATTTCGTAATATGTTTTGAATTACTGTAATATTACATTTAACATGTAATTGGTAGGGAGAGGTCAGCCAGTGATAGAAAACTTTCCTTGCATATAAAAGGCCCTGAGTTCAGTCCCCAGTAATGGGAGAAAAAATAAAATAGTGAAAGACCTAGTTGGCATTATTCATAGAGTATTGAAAAATCACATGTAATGGGACATCTCAATTCAGATTAGCCACATCTCATCTCATTGCTTACCTGCTGCCCGGGGCTAGCATAGCTTTCCAGACAGCCTGCTTGAGTCTGAGCCTCTGTCCTGTCCACCCAGGAAGGTCTCTCATTCTCTCTCTCTCTCTCTCTCTCTGAGACAGGGTCTCTCTATGTTGCCCTGACTGTCTTCCAACTAGCTCTGTAGACCAGGTTGGCCACAAACTCATAGAGATCCGCCTGCTGAGTGCTGGGATTAAAGGTATAAAGGCATGCACCACTACCACCTGGCCAGAAAGGTTTTTCTAGGGCAGATTGTTTAACTGTTTGGTGTGCCTCAGTTTCCCCTCTTCAGAATGAAGGTAAAAATGTTAATAGAGACCCATATTCAGTAGCACAAACCTGTAATTCCAGCATTCTGGATTGAGGCTGAGGCAGGAGAATCTCAGAGTTCAAGGCAACCATAGTTACTTGATACTGTCTCAGCCAAAGAAAGAAAAAAGTCAGCAGCAATTTCACAGTGTTGATGTGAAGATTAAATGAGTTAATATTTAAAGGCTTTGGTCCTTGCCCAGCTCCTCCCAAGCACTGTGTAAGTGTTTGTCAGATAAATGACTTATAGATGGTCCTTAAAAACTAGACTAGTTGGAATTTTAAAATATTTATTAATTTATTATGTATACAATATTATGTCTGTGTGTATGCCTGCAGGCCAGAAGAGGGCATCAGACCTCACTACTGGTGGTTGTGAGCCACCATGTGGTTGCTGGGAATTGAACTCATGACATTTGGAAGAGCAGGCCATGCGCTTAACTCCTGAGCCATCTCTCCAGCCCCGATTAGTTGGAATTTTTAAGGAGAGGCTGGCGATATGTTTAGAAAATCCGATTGTGGAGTGGCCTGAGGAGTCCTGGCGTGGCCGGGCCTGTGCCCCTGTGGGTCTCCTTTGTGAAATTGACTTCGGATGAGGGACACCATCGCCTGTGGCTGCAAATGAGAAACGACAGTTCTGAGTCTCCAGTCCTCCGACAGATGGATCTCAAGGGTCTGCTTGCCAGGCCTGGGAACTCTGGGGCTGGTAGGCAGGAAATAAGCAGAGATCCTCAGAAATGTCCCTTGTGTGGTGACAGAAGGTGGAGTTTCAGCAGGTGAGGGGCTGACTCCAGACACTGGGTAGCTTCCTGCGCCCCTAGAAAAGACTGCACCTCCCCTCTTCAGACTGCAGCCCTTAGCCTACACGCAGCACCCACAAAGCACCTACTGTGTGCTCAGTTTGGGGCAACTGTGAATGGAAGGTCTGGTGGCTGGCTGATACTCAGTGCCCACAGTGATGCTCTTCAAGATGTAGGAAGAATAAAGGCACAAATGACTCGTTCTGATGGGGTGAGGAGGAGCCACAGAGGGCTTCTTGGAGTGGGTGAAGGGAAAGCTTTAAGAATAGGTAGGGTTGTGACAGTGTGTGCTGGAGAGGGGGACCCGGGAGAAGGAAGCATCTGTGTAAGCTGACATGTCATTGTATGAGGGTTGTTATCACGGGGTTGTAAAAGGTAGATTTGAGCTGCACACACCAGGCAGAATGTAGGCATGTGTGTGTGCATGTGTGTATGTGTACGTGTGTGTGTGTGTGTGTGTTGCTGGGGATTGACCCCTGCACAGGTAGGCAGGCAGGTTACCACTGAGCTCTGCCTACGGTTTACATTATATTTATGTCAACAAAACATGCTCTTTATGGCATACGGGTTATGGTTTTTGACAAATGCGTGGAGTTGTATGTTCACACCACGATTAAGGCACAGGAAGGTTTAGGCTCCCCACATTTCTTCATTTACAGTCATTTCCCCTCCCCCATTCTCATCTCTTGGCAATGCTGATCTGTTCTCTGGTCCTGTGACTTTTGCTATTTCTAGAAAGTCATGTAAACCAAATCATACAGCTGTGTAGCTTTTTGGGTCTGGTTTCTTTAACCCGCCATGATATCTTTGATAGCTATCCAAGCTGCTACGTCTGCTTCCCTTCGGTTTGCTCCATTTTAGTACTGAGTAGTGTTCCATTACTGTAAATGGATGGATCACAGCGTGTTTGCTCGTCTTGGGTTTTCTAGCTAGTTGTGAATAAAATGCATTTTCTGTTTCTGTGTGAACGCAGGCTTTCCATTTTTCTTGCATTAATACTTAGGAATGGGATGGCTGGGTCTTTTGTAACAGATTCGTTGAATGCCGTGAGACTCTGCCATATGAGTCTGGTGAGGTGGTTCCGTGGTTGAGAGTACTGACTGCTTTTCCCAGAGGACCTGGATTCAATTCCCAGCACCCCTATGGTGGCTTACAAGCATCTGTAGCTCCAGATCCTGGGATTTGGTGCCCTCTTCTGGCCTCCATGGTGACTAGGAATGCAATGTATGTAGTATTCATATATAAATGCAGGCAAGCACTAATACACTCTATCAAAATCTGCCGTACTCTTTCTTTCTAGTATGCACCCTTTTGCATTGCCACATAGGAACATATGAGTGTATTTCATACTCACTCTCATGGCTTGGTGTGTCAGGGTGGTGCTGGTATTCATTCTACATGTATGTGTGTGTGTGTGATTGAGTTTATGTCTGTACCACTTGTGTGTCTGGTGCCCACGGGGGCAAGAAGTTGCAAAAGATCCTCTGGAACTGGAATTACAGGTGGTTGTGAGCCACCTTGTGGGCGAGGCGTCTCTGCAGCTCTGGTTTGCATTTCCAATGGCTACTGATGCTGAACAGCTCATTCCCTTGTAACTATGGGGGAGGGTCTGCCCAGTGTCTACTCGTCTTTTCTCTTGTTTTGAGCATTCTTTAATTATCTACTATCAGGCCTTTTGCCAGGTATATTCTTTGGTTGTTGATGGGTTTTGTTTTTTATTTTTGTTTTTATTGATTTGTTTTGAGACCGAGTCTCTCTGTGTAGCTCTGGCTGTCTTGGAACTCTCTATGTAGACCCGGCTGGCCTTGGACTCACAGAGATCTGCCTGCCTCTGCCTCTCAAGTGCTGGGATTAAAGGCGTGCAACAATATATCTGGCTTTTCAGGTATATTCTTCATTCATTTTAGGAAAGTTTTTATGACTTTCTGGAGGATGTGTGCGTGTGGAGGCCAGTGAACAACTTGTGGGAGCTGGTTCTCTTCTTCCACTATGTGGTCCTGGGTACTGAAGTCAGGTCATGAGGCTTAGTGGCAAGTGCTGTGTGTG
>LOEQ01004356.1:78400-88841 GCA_001685075.1 Bramus lutescens | reverse complement strand
CCTCCTCCTCCTCCTCCTCCTCCTCCTTTCTTCTTCTTCTTCTTCTTCTTCTTCATCACTATGTAGCTGTGGTTGGCCTGGACCTTACTATATAAGCCAGGCTGGCCTTAAACTAACAGAGATCCCCCTGCCTCTGTCTCCCGAGTGCTGGGAATAAAGGCCTGTGCCACCATGCTCAGTAAGTAGACTTACAAAGAGCAGTTTGGGGGCTGGAGAGATGACTCAGTGCGCATTGCTTTTGCAGAGGACTTGAGTTCGTTTCCCGGCACCCTGTCAGGTAGTTCACAATCGCTTCTTTACTGCAGCTTCAGGGGCTCTGACACTTTCTGAGGGCACCGGCACTCAGGTGCACATATTCACACCCAGACAAACACACAAATGAAATCTTAAATGTGTATCCGTTTGGAGTTTATAGAAGAACTGAGGAAGAAGTATAGAGTTCCTTGAGGTAGTCATCTTCTCTCCATTTCTTTGATTAGTAATATCTCAAGTTAGCGTGGTGCCTGTGTTGTAACTGAGTGGTATTAGCAGTCTGTCAGCCTGTAGTTTACAGAAGGGTTCATGCTGGGCTCTGATACCCGCAGAGTGGTAGGTACTCACCGTGGCAGGATCGCTCCCTAAAATATCCTCCTCATCTTCTCTTCCAACCACAGATAACCTCTGACCTCTCTGTTAACCCAGGGAGCTTTTTCTTTCTCTCTTCCTCACTCTTCCTATGGAGTGGGTGCCGGAAACAAGGATGTCGTGTGTCCTGCTCTATGATGTTGAACTTTATTCCCTTCAGACGGGGTCTTTCTGAACCTGGTGATAGGCTAGCAAGCTGGAGAGATCTGCCTGCCTTCACCTCCCCTCTGTCTCCGGGAGGTGCAGGTGTGTGGCCATTCACAGGGAGCCAAACTCAAGACCTTGTGTCTGCACAGCAGGTGCTGTCACCCACAGAACTGTCTCCAGCCCCTGAGTTTTGTCTTTTCTGGAAGGATAATTGAGATCACAGAGATTCACCTCAGACTCTTCCTTCACTTGGCGTTACGAATACCTTTTCATGGCTTGATAGCAAATGCCCTTTTCATTGCTGAATAATATTCCACTGTCTTGCCTTTTTTTTTTTTGCACATGGGACCCCTGAAATTTAAGAGGTCAAGTGTCTGCTTCTAGAGGTTCCGGTAGTCTGCAACAAATCTGAGCTTAAGCTTAATGCTTTTTTTTCTTCCATCACCTGTTCCCAGGGGCGGAAAACGGTGTTTCATCATGGCTTCATTACCAACTGTGGGGCCCCAGAGAGAGGGTGGAGGGGTGTGGAAGCCGTTGCTGTGACCCACTTCCTGGAGGTGTTAGGGGCAGGTCTGCAGACGCCCACGGCTCAGCTGTTTGGAAAGGCTAGCTGGGGTCAGTGTCCCCAACTTCCAAAGAGCGGGGGCGGGGATGCTGACCTGAGCTGCCTGTCCTCACTTACCCAGCCTCAGGTTGAGCCTGGAGCCCCATTGTCTTTTAGGACTCTTGTCTCCCTCCATTTCTCTGGGCCTGGGAGCTTCCCTTCCCACCTCTCCTCCGTGAGACTCCTCCTTGACTTCCTTCCCCAAGTGCCTCCCCACCCACTGGCTTATCTCCCTTTCGTTCCTCCTGATTCCCACACAGCCTTCCCCTCCTTGGTCCCTCCCTGCCTAACCTCAAGGCTCCTTGTTCTCGGCTACCAGGTTCTGAGGTATTTGTTTACTTATTGGCTCGTTTGCTTTAGAGACTTGGGCCGCCACCTGGAGCCGTATGCCTCTTGAGTAGCTGGAACTACCAGCCGGCCAGTACACAAGGCAAGTGTGTCAATCAAATCCTCATCACTTACGTCCCAGTTAAATTTTTGGATGAACATGAAGTTCAGAGGGCTGGGTCTCTGCCCCATGGCTCCTCTGCCCTCTCAGGGTCTTTTATTCCAATGTATCTTCCCTCCAAAGCTTATGGGGGTGCACATTACTGCCTCCTGAGGTTCCCGTACTGCCAAGAGCAAGGCGTGGTCATTGTCCTGGGTGGCAGTAAGGCAGTGTCTCTGCACTGGGTGTTAGAGAAGGATGTGGACAGCCAGGCAAACCCTCTACTGCTGAGCTATAGCTTGGCTGCGCAAATCTCTTTCTTTTTGAGATATAATTCCACATTGTACCCCAGACTGACCCTGAACTCAGTGTGTAGCCTGGGTTGGTTTTGAACTAGGGGCACTCCTCCTGCCTCAGTGCCCAGAATTCTGGGATTACAGGACTGAGTCACCACGCCTGGCTACAATTTTTGGTGCTAAGGTTCAAACTCAGTGTCTGGCACACACTAGGCAAGTAGGCATTCGAGGAGCTGAGCAGCCACATAGCTGGTAAAAGGTAGTTTTAAACTCTGGAAGTTTCTTTAAGTATACTAGCTTTTAATCAAAGCCAGCATGAAAGCCAAGCATTCCAGTGGTAATTTTAGGCACAGGTGACACCTAGGTGTGGTTTGATCATATCTCTGCAATGCTAAGATGGGCTTCAGGAAAGGCAGGTGCTGATCTACTGAGCCCCAGCCCAAGTCTTGATATAGACACACACAAGCACACATATTCTAGAAGGCCCCCTTCTCCCCTCCAGCCTGACCTTTTGAAAACCACACTGGGGTCACAAGTTTTTTCTGACTGAGTAGCTGACCTTGCCCAGGCTAGTCCATTTGCTGGATTGTCTTTTTTCCTCACTCTGTCCTCTGCTCTCCAGGAACCCATCTACACAAGGCTCACAGGAAACTTTCTTGTTTGGTCAGTCTTCATGTCCAGGTACAAACAGATCACTTTTCTTTGTACTTTGGACCAGGTCCCCTGCAGTGCCTTCTTGGTCATCTTTTTTCCTCCTCCTCCTCCTCCTCCTCCTCTTCCCTTTTCTTCTTCTCCTTCTCCTCTTTCTCCTCCTCCTCCTTCTCCTCCTTCTTCCTCTTCTTCCTCTTCCTTTTCCTCTTCTTCTTCCTCTGAAACTCTGGTTGCTTTGAATTTTCTACGGAGACCAGGCTGACCTTCAACTCAGAAGTATCTTGCCTCTGCCTTCAGGGATTAAAGGTGTGTGCCACCTTGCTTGGCTTTTAAATGCTCAGGGATAGAGACATGGTACATGTCTGTGATGCCAACACTGGAGTGTGAAGACTGAGGCAAAAACACCGTAGTTTTGAGACCTTCTTGGACTACATATAGCAAGACCGTGACTCAAGCAAACAGTCCTTATGGTGAAATATAACAGGTCAGGCCTGGTGATGCAAATCTGTAATCCCAGCTACTCCAGAGACTGAGGTAGGAGGATCACAGGTTCAGTGCCAGAAAGAGCCTGTTTCAAAAATCAAATTGGGGAGACATGTGTGAAGCTCTGGGTTCAATTCCAGTACCTCAGTTAGTCAAGCAAATATAGTCAAATTAACCTCATAAGTAAGATTTGTTACCCCCCCCCCAATCTCTTTATTTCCTTATCTGGAGACTGTGTAATTCAAGATGGACACTAGAATTTGCAACGTGCCTCAGGCTAGCCAAGAACTAGTAGGGATTTTGCTGCCTCAGCCTCTTTTCTGGGGGTGGTTTGAGAGAAGGTCTCACTGTATGGACAAGGGTGCTTGCGGCTCACTGAGATATGCTTCCTGAGTGCTGGGGCTAAAGGTGTGCGTCACCACGCCCAGTCTACCTCTTAAGTGCTGGGGTCACGGGTGTGCCCTTCTGCTTGACCCTACACGGGGGTAGCTCTGACTGACCTGCAACTTGCAATCTTCCTGCGTCGGTTCCCCAAACACTGAGATTGCTGGCATGTGCTACCTTGCCCAGCTTTTCATCATAAATCCTTAAGCTATTTTTAGTGTGTGTTTTGCCTGCATGTATGTCTGTGCACCACGTGTGTGCAGTGCCTCCTGGAGGCTAGAAGATGTCAGGTTCCCTGGAACTGGAGTTACTGATATGGTTGTGAGCCTCCATGTGGGTGCTGGGAACTGAACCTGGGACCTTTGCGACAGCAACAGCGGCTCTTGATGACTGAGCCACCTCTCCAGCCCCTCATTCTTAAGTTCTTTCAGTCTGCAGTTTCAGGTCCTTAAGCGTGGTCAGTTTGTGCCACTGTCACCGTCATCCGTCTCCATCACTTTTCTCAACAGGATCTCTGTATCAAATAATAACCACTGTTTCCCCTCCTCCCAGCTTGGTAGACTCTTGACTTTCTGTCTCTGAATTTGACTGTTTGAAGTACTTCTTGTAAGTGGCCAAACAAACAGAAACTATTTGCTTGTGTCTGGATTATTCCGCTTGGTAGAATCTGTCCAAGGTTGGTCTCTGTTGGGGCATGTATCAACTCTGTTACGTTTTTCCTGACTGGATACTATTCCATCGTGTGGATGTACCACATTTTGTTTATTCATCTGTTGATGACCACCTTTGGACTATTCTGGATTCTTCGTGCTGGAAGCTCACCTGGCATACTGGCTGTGGTACTCTCAGGGCCTTGAGCTCAGCGTTACCCTCCCAACAATAGCTGTTTACCTATGCCCATGTTAATCTTGCTAGGTACAGCCAAACCTTCTGTTTTGTTTGTTCTTAGGCAAGGTCTCACGACTTGGTTCAGGCCGGTCATATACTTGGTATCTCTCTTGGCTTCACGAGTACTGGGATTGCAGCCTCATTCTGCCACACCCAGCTGGGCCACTGGTGATTTTTACGGTAATTAATGTCCTATAAAGCCACTGAATTAACAAACACTGAACTATTAGTCACAGGAAAAACACTGGGTTGCATTCATTCAAGCCTCTGGTCACAAGATTTTTGTCAGCCAATTAATTTATAGGCTTGTTTTGTGGGTGCTCTGACCCAAGACACCTTGCTTAATATACATTGTTGATTCATTAACCCGAGGCCCACAGCAGTACCAGAACTCACGCCTGCAGGAAGCTCATCTAACACAGGAGTTTTCTCCTACAGGCACATTCCAGCCTCCTGCGCTTGGGAACGGACAGTTCCTTGCTTGAGGCTGTTCAATTTGCTTTTAGTTGGAATCAAATCGTTTATGGAGTATCAAGTAGAGGGTTAATTGGTGTGATGCTGAGCATAGTAGCTCAGCCATGAAAAGTGAGAAATAAATAAACAGTGAAGCAAAATGAGCTTAGAAGATAAGAGTGTTGCATACACAACACACATGTGCACATACATACCTACATACAATTGTTTCCCATTTGTGTTTTCTCATTGATTTAGATAAAGTCTAGACCTCACCATATCCCTGGCCAGCTTGAACTTGGCTATATAAACCAGGCTGGACTCAGACTTGTGGTAGTCCTCCTGCCTTTGGCCTTTGTTCCCAAGTGCCAGAGCTCCCGGTGTGTACCACTGTGCCTGCTGGCGGAATGGAAATGTTTTTTATGCTTTACAGAGAATGTTTCCTCTGTGCGTGCGTATGACAGTAGCTTTTATTGTCTTAATTCTCAGCTTGTTTCTTTCCTACATAAATAATGATTTTTTTAAACAAATAATTTGCCTGTTTTCTGGCAATTGAATATTAATACAGTTTGATTTTTTTTCATTCAACTCAGCTAGTTCACTGAAATAATCAGCTAAATAACTAAGTGTGTGCGTGCATCCTATGGGGGTATGAGGACAACGTGACAGGAGTTCTTTCCCAGGGATTGAACTCAGGTCCTTATGCTTGGCGCCAAGCACTTTTACCTGCTGAGCTGGCCCACTGACCGAGGGTCCAGTGTGAATAGTGAAGTCAGTGGGACATGGTGGCTAATGCCTGCAATGCTGGCGTAAAGGAGGCGGAGGCAGGGATAGTGCAAATTCATGGCCGCAGAGTGAGATGACTTAGTATGTATGGGAGGATATGTACATGTTATAGAAATACGCTGTCATTCTACACAAAGCACTCGAGCTTCAGAAAAATTTGGCCTCCTCCAAGAGGGTACCAGAATCTACAGATGCTCTGGTGAGAGTGCAGATATTCTTTTTTGTTGTTGTTGTTGTTGTTAAGATTTTATTTATTATGTATAAAATACAGTGTGCTGCCTCCATGTATGACTGTATTCCAGAAGAGGGCACCAGATCTCATTGTAGATGGTTGTGAGCCACCATGTGGTTGTTGGGAATTGAACTCAGGACCCTGGAAGAACAGTCAGCATCCTTAACCTTTGAGCCATCTCTCCAGCCCCAGTGCAGATATTCTTGAGTAGATGACTGCACATACTGTGGTTATGAGGACTGGGTGCACTTAATCTTTCTAGATGACTCTGGCCCCTCACCTTGTACACACCAGACAGAAGGGCCTTGCAGGCAGGACCGTGTCTCACTTGGCTTTGGTGCCAGTGCCTGCCATATAGTAATATGCTCACACCACTTATTTCTATGTAGCCAAGGATGACCTTGAATTCCTGCCTCTCTTACCTCCTCTCCAGGCCTTTCCTCACAGAATTCTGAATTAGCCAGGGGAAAGCAATGGACTGGAAACACAGACCCGAGGAGGCCTGCAACTGGGAAGAGGGAGATTTCCCTGGCTTTCCCTGGCTGGGACCTGCTCTTCTCCCTCCTGGGAGTACAACCCCTCTAGTCGCTGAGCCGGATCTAGGCTGTGCTAACTGCGAGGCAGAAAGCCCAGGGCTCAAATTCCAGTCCAGCCTCAATCAGTTCTGTGACCATTTGATGGTCACTTCCCCTCTTAGGGTCTCAATGTCCTCACCTGATTCTTGAGAACTCCAGGTCCCCTCTGAAGGTCTGTTTCTTCTCACACAAAGCTTGGGGACCAGCATCTCCCCACTAGGGCTTCTTCAGAGGCTGAGGGAGCAGCAGAGCCCATTCCAATGTCAACTAAAAACCACAGCTCTCATCTTAAAGGGAATGAGAGAGAGCTTAGGGACCATGGCCCAGGAACACAGAATAAATTACCCTGAATTTCGTGTCCCAACGTGGAAGCAATTTCACGGGGTTTCTATACTTTTCCGGAACAAAGAAAATCACAAGTCAAGACGAGTTTGAAATGCATCCGTGGGTGCATCACAGAGGCAGATGCAATGAAATGGGGGGTGGGGGAGCTGTTCTACAGGCCTAAAGTGCTATGTGATGGCGCTCTTAGCTCTTGGATTGGCAGACACTAGTCTTCTGCTAAGTTAATGGCTTCTAGAAGGTTTCTATTTATTATCACAAATTGTTAGTTCAGATACAGAGGTGGGCCAAGGCATGGTTGTTCTAGGAGGCTAAAATGAAACCAAAATAATTAGACTCTGAACCTACAAAATTCTGATCTCTCCACTAATGAATTTCCAATTGGTCCATGAGTCTCTGCAGACACAGAAACTCCTTCCAGGATTTATTTATTTATTTATTGTTCACAGCCAGACACAGCGTCTTTTCAGGAAAAATTATTCACACCCAGAAAGACCAGGACAGCCCACTGTGCAGAGTCTAGCCCCTTTTGTGGGCCACCCTTCTGACACCTGATTTACATCCCTCCTGCCATGGTCAGACCTCATTCCCTTCCATTTGGTGACTTTCTGTGAGGAAGATCCTCTGAGCCTGCAGCCTAGGCAGCCACTCCCTGGCTGTGAGACCTAAGCACAGCAGTGCACCGTACAGTGTCTCAGTTTCTCCAGCTGTTCGATGGGCTGGGTCTTACTAGCTCAGATGGGCATGGGGTGAGGGAAGAAGTAATCAAGTGCCTAGTCCGGTCTTGGCGGTGAGTGGGTCTGGGAAGTGGTTCCCTGTGGTGGCACTTTTAAAATCATTCACACTCAGGGCAGAGTGTGGTCCTCAGTGTCCTGGGCACCTTCTGCAGGCACCAGTTCTTCAGGCTCCTCTGCCATGTGTACTGGGAACAGAGTCATGCCGGGAGACTGGGTAGTCACTCTCTAACCCGGCAGTGAGCTCCTCTCACCCAGACCGCCGCCTCCTCTCTGGCCCTGAGTTATTGCTGAGCATGAGGAAGGACCAAAGGCAGCAGGCAGAGGCCTCACCTGCCAAAGCCAAGGGAGCCAATCAGGTGGTGTGTTAGTATGTGCTACAAGCTGGAGTCAGGGCCGAGGACCTGAGCCTGTGTGTCACACTGGGACTCCTACCGCCTTCCACCTTAGCCTGGCTTCCCTTCAGAATAGTATGAGGTGTGTTGATTGACTTCTGGCGGGAGTTTAATTAGGACAAGCCTGCCCTGAGCAGGGAATGAAGCTGGGACTCAGTAGGGGAGGAGAGGGGAGGGGAGGAGAGGAGGGGAGGGAAGGAAAGGAGAGGGGAAGAGGAGAAAAGGAGAGAAGGGGGGAGGAGGAGACCTGGGCTGTGAAGGTTCGTCTGAAACAAGCCTGAGATTTTCTCTTCCGTCTCATTTCCTCCCTCCCTTCTGAAAGTGGCAGATTGATCCCAGTGCCTTGTGCATGCTAGGTGCCAGGTAAGCATGGCATCAGCCTATTTGGGGGGGGGTAGGGTGGTGGTGGTGGTGGATTGGGTCTTACAATGTAGCCTAGCCTGCCCTCGAACCAGTGACAGTCCTCCTGCCTCAGCTTTCTGAGTGCTGGTGTTACCAACCTGTATCGCTATGCTAGTTAATTCCCCACCCCACACCCCGAGACAACGTTTCTCTGGCTATCCTGGAACTCCCTTTGTAAACCAGGCTGGCCTCAAACTCACAGAGATTCACCTACCTCTATCTCCCAAGTGTTGGGATTAAAGGCATGTGCCACTAACAACCGACCAGTTTTCTTATTTTTATTCTTGAGACAAGATCTCACTCTGTATCTGTGGGTGGCCTGGAACTCACTGATAGCCCCAGGCTGGCTTTGAACTTGTGATCTTCCTGCCTCTGCCTCCTGAGTGCTAGAATTATAGGTGTGAGTCACCATACTTTGTCTAATTTTCTTTCTTTTTGAGATGAGGTCAGAGTAGCAAAGGCTCCAAGCCTCTTCCCTACCCTCCTCCTTGAATGTTTCCAGGACCATCTTGTACTTCAGTTTTTATAATGCCTCTGGATGAGTGGACTGTGGGCTCAGTCTCTATAGAGCCCAGTCTAGTAGGAATAGCCAGGGCTAGGTAATAGCTAGGAACCATTGGACTAGGTGGGGCCAGGCCTGTCCCAAATAGTGTCTCTCTGGCCGCAGCTGGATTAGATCAAGGCAGAGTATCTGGGGTTCAGGTTTGTTATTTCTTGTCTGGGTCATCAAAGCTCTGCCCGCCTGGAGGAGGATTTCTGTCCTGAAGGGGATTCCCAGCTTGTCCCCACTGTGAATTATTGCAGCCACTCTGTCACCTCGTGTGTCCTTAGGTTAGGGTGGATCTCCCGGAAGGAAGTCTTAGGTTTTCTTTTCCTTCCTAGTTTCAGTCACAGATCAGTCACTGCAAAGCAGGGGCTGTACTAGCGATTGATGTCAGCCCACAGGCAACAAGGGTCGTGGTGTGGCTGGACCTTTGACCTACACCTCCAAAGCCCATAGAGTCAGTGGCTGGAGAGGAGGCCGGAGGGAACCATTTCAGTCTCTGTGCTCTGAGTGGCCAGAGTCTCTCCTCATTTCTGTGTAACACCAGGCACATCTTGTAAACATTATGAGTTTCAATTTCTATCACGTCCTGTTTGGCTGGGACCATGGGAGCTGGTTATAGATTACATATTGACATCCCATGGGTTATCTGCACAGACAGCCCCCAGTGTACAAAGGTCAGCGTGTGATTTTTCTGCTTTGCGATGGTGTGGAAGCGAGGCACATTCAGTAGAAACTGTTCTTTGAAACTTGAGTGTTGCCATTTTCCTGGCTAATGATAAACAATATGTATTTGTCATGTGGGGCAGCAGCAGTGAGCTGCAGTGTCCAGCCAGCCACTTGGTCGTAGTGTGGCCAGCATTGCTTAGATGTGGGTATTGAATAGATTTCATAAGATATACAAAGTCATAATTTAAAAGTATGCAGGCAGGGAGCAAAGGTGTAAGCCTTTCATGCCAGCTCTCAGGCATCAGAGGCAGGATGATCACTATAAGGTGGAGGGCAGCCTGATATACATAGAGGGTTCTAGGCTAGCCAGGGCTGGCTACACAGTGAAACCCTAATGTTAGTACTCTAACTTAAGAAAAGCAAAACCAAACATGTTCCACTGAGGAAATGGAGAGATGGCTCAGCAGTTAAGAGCACTGGCTGCTCTTGCAGAGGACCTGGTTCAGTTCCTGACACCCACAGGGCAGCTCACAATCATCCGTTGCACTAGTTCTGGGTATCCAGCGTCCTCTTTGGACCTTTGGAGGCACCAGGCACACATGTTGTGTGATACCATGTATCTAGGATAGCAATGATAGACATAAAATAAAACCTGAAAAAATGTTTAATGTCAATAACTATCAGGGAAATAGAAATTAAAATTGCTTTGAGAATCTATCTCATTCCAATCAGAATGGCTATCATCAAAAAAATCAGATGACTAGCCGGGTGGTGGCGGCACAGGCCTTTAATCCCAGCCCTCGGG